>VVHJ01057276.1:0-14821 GCA_015107715.1 Tylochromis polylepis | reverse complement strand
TGATGATGCTGTCACTGCTGCTGGCATCTTGGATATGTACCAGAATCTCTCCAGGCAAAAGAAGGGGATCATATATCTCTTCTTGCGTCAGACACGCACAAACTCACACCTCCTCTAGCCTCTTCCATCCTCTTTTCTCCCATGTGTGGCCTTGGTGGGCTGTGTGGCCTGTAGGAACAGAGAGTGTGTAACTAAGCACATCCTGTCATACAGTCATGCTATCTTCCCCTGGTCCAGACCTCGCCTTCCCTTCATGCTCCGTTTGCCGGTTATCCTCTGGAGACTGCTGCTCTGAATAAGAGGTCCTGCAGCATGAAGGCAGGCTGTATTAGATTACAGTTACACACATCTAACTACAGTATTAAAAAAAAATAAGGGAACGCGTAAATGACATGCTGAATAGTGATCAACAAAATATTCAGGTTGAAAATCTGTACTATTTACACTGTGTACTTCAGTGAGAGCAAAAGGATGTAACAATGGTCAGTGGAAATCATAACCATTTGAAGGCTGGATTCAAAATCACACACACAAAAAAGTTAAAAAATTAAATTAGAGGCTGATCAAACTTGCGTTACAGTGTAGCTGAATCTGCCCCCAGATTCAAGATCAGGGCATCAGTGGACAGTGTGCGGCACTTTTTGACTGCATTAGATGCACCCATACATAATGTTCCCAAGGTTCTCAGTCGGATTCAGGTCTGGGGAAAGTGAGGGCCTGCCAATGCCACTGATTCTTTCATTATCCAGGAATTTCCTACACACTCTTGCCACATGAGGCCTGTCCTTGTCCTGCACCTGGAGAAACCCAGGGCCCACTGCACCAGCCCAAGGTCTGACACTGGGTCTGAGGATTTCATCACCCTACCTAACAGCAGACAGGGTTCTGTTGGCTAGCACGTGCAGGCCTCCAAGCAAGTGCCTCCCCAGACCATCACCGACACACTGCTAGCTTGGTAATGCTGGATGATGTGGCAGGCATCTTGAAGTTTGCCACATTTTTTTCCAGACTTTTTCAGGCCTGTCACATGGGCACAGTATGAACCTCATGTGTGAAAACACTAAAGGATTATTGGCCATCGTATCGTCCTCATGGCACCCTCAAGGAGTTTGTTTGTGACAGTTTGGTCAAGAAACATGTGCATGAGTAGCCGGCTGGAGGGCATTTTGTAGGGCTTTGGCAGTATCCCTCCTTTCCTTCTGGCAAAAAGGAGTTGACAGTGTTCCTGCTGCTGGGTTGATGCCCTTCTCCGACTCTGTCCAGCTCTCCTCATATGGTCTTCTGGTTATCTCCTCCACACTCTGTGCTGGGAGACACAGCAAACCTCTTTGCGACAGCATGTATGGATGCACCACCAAGGAGGAGCTGGACTACCCTTGCAATTTTAAATAGTCTGCAGGTAGTGACAAGGACACTGGCAAAAACATAACCTGGACAAAATAAAATAAAATCAGTCTGAAAGGATAAGGAGTGAGCAGTGGCTTTTGGTATGAACTTTGATGTAATATCCAAAGAAAAGTGCATCAATCTGTCAACCATCAGCTGGAAACAAATGCTCTGCATCAGTACATCTACCCCAAGTTACCGACAAGATTCTCGTGAAAAGCACTGTTGTTAATCTTGTCACCTACTCCTTGTATATAGCCTCCTTTAATTTCCTGGACATGCATCAAATATTACAGTATTGTTAAGGTTACCACTGCCTAAGACACCTGTCCCCCGTGACAACCGTGTCTTGGAAAAATAGTAAATTCAGCTTTCCCTCAACCTTGCCTCTGAAAAAAAAAAAAGATGAAATGGAGTTTGTAAGCATATAAGACAGGGGCAGCTTACAGTGAAAGCCTGCTTTCTGTAAGCACCCTGAGAACAGCACCCTTAAAGCTGGTGGAGATCTGCTGTCTTGCTCAAGAACATAACCCTAGATATCACAGGCAGCTGGAGCCTTCAGAGATGTTTGAATGAGATCATGTCAATCAAGCAAATTAACCCGCCATAAGAATTGGCTCTGATACTATACATTTCTCTTTCATATTTGCTGCAGAACTGTGTCACAGTGTTAATGCATTCCCATCATCAACTATGCCAGCTGTTACATAACAGTGACAACAAGTGGGAGTGCAGAGAAGAAAAGCAGACAAAAAAGTAAAAATAAATCTTTGGTTGAATCACAAGTAAGAGGACAAAATAATAATTTTCTCTTTTAATTAATTTTCTTAAAACACCTAACCATCCACTGAACTATAGTTAAATAAGGAGAAACCATCTGCAAGAACAAGACTGTCACTCACTCACTGAATTTGAGTAACTAAGTATAGTACAGAGTTTGACTAGTATTATGGCAATTATTGTGAAGCAGGTTAGGACCCTGAAGTCTAGATGCTGTCGCTGGTGGTGGCAGACCAGAGGTAGCAGACGGCTGATGAAGACTTTGAATGAGACGCTCTGAACATCCAGGATGAGGGTGGACATGGGGATGATGAGGGCTGCACAAAAGACAGTCTGAAAGGAAGAATGACAAAACAACAATAGCGCTTCAACAATGGGGATCAGAGACTGATTGGCTGACAGAAGACGGCCAAGAAGATCAGTGTTGGTTTGTGGAAGTGATGAAAAGGATATAGCAGCAGGAATAGTTTAACACCAAGGAAGGCAGCAGATGCGAACCCATGCAAAACCTTCATTTTACAAGGCATTCAATCAGACTTTAACAGAGAAAGAAATCCTTAATTCCATCTCTGTTGGATTATTCTAAGGCCATAATTTTGAGTTATTAGCTTCTGTTTGTCATTGTTCATTGAATCAATATCAATGAGTTGACGACAGTCTGCAGCAGGAAACTGAGCTGATTTTGCTAATGGGAACCATTTATTATGCATGTATACACAGACCCTACATGTAATAACAGCAGAGGTCCCTTTACCTCGCAGTTGCTCAGTTTGCATTCAACACGTCACTCTTAGTCACATTAACTTAACTGTATCTGCGCATTTCACTCATCATTAGCAGAACTATTCATTACCCAAGGGTATAAGGGCCACAGTACTTGATGTAACAGAGGTTTCAGTGTCACAATGAATAAATGTGACTAATGATGACAGTGTCACAGTGCACGAGCAGAGACATATTTGCATTCGCCTCTCCATAAAGAAACGAGTGTCCAGGGACAATTCACTCACTAGCAGGTACACCATGTTTGTTAACTTCCCTATAATTAAGAACATGTGGTTTAATGAATGCATAATAATGCAGCATATACTAACACATGACAAATCCTTTGCAGTGTTAAGCATGAATTCTTTCCCTGACTTTTATTTGGACTCTGTTTGGGTTGCAGAGATTATGGGACTACATCTCAAAACCCCACGCTTGACATGTACAAGAAGCTGAAACAAGTTTAGTTCATATTGTGTCTCTTCTGAAAGAAACTGTGCCTAAGATGCTCTTCTTTTGCATCAAAAGCAGTTTGTTAAATTTTGATCAACATCCAATTTGTCTCTCTTTTTTTTTATACTATTCTGGGCACACACAGTTAAGAGAAAACCCTGGACAGACAGCGCATGCTAGGCGGCTTACATTTCCCATCTGTCCTGAATAGCTTGGGATTTCCTCAAAAGAGCTGGAAGATGTTTCAGTTTTTTTTTTCTCCTTGCCATTGCTACCCAAATACACGTAGGCAGTAAAATGTAGAAGGCTGCTTTGGGTATGTGGGTGAGCTGTCTCTCTCTGGCATTTTTGAGGTGGTTGGAGGACTGCTCGGAAAGTACAAACTGAGTGGCAATTCACATTAAAGAAACTCTTCCTTCTGCCCCCACATATCTTCACATACACAGAACCCATGTAGAGATGCAGAGATGATGTAATATTGCAGGAGACCGGAGTTAGAAAGCAAACTGAATTTTAGGAAGAACTGTGACACATTTTGGGTATTATTGGTCTCATATTTAAGAGATAAAATTGCGTACCATTAACAATATTTTGCTCTCTCCTCTTTTTGGTGTTATGCTACAACGAAAAAAAACTTGTTTGAATCTACATAAGTCTGTACAGTTAGAGAGAAAGAAACAGACAGTGACTAATGCTAAAAATATTCTGAGATAATAATAATGGGAAAGAGAGAATCACAGCAGGTTAATAACTGCATTGCTCAGGAAGTACCTTTGTACATGCTGGAGTATGCTGGTCCTTATCTCACTCTTTTACAGTCTGCTTGTCCAGAGTCATCTGCCGGCGGTGAGGCAAACAAGCCTCAATCATGCAGCAAAGTGAAAGTCAATATATTCGTGAATGAATTTGAAGGAGATGCCTAAGGCCTATAAAAATAATGGAGTGTGTAACATTATCCTCAGCACCCCAAATAGAAACAGCCTTAAGGGGAAAGTATCTAGCATAAGACAGCTTCACTCATCTATGCACAGCAGGGAATGCAGGAGAAACAGAGTGCAATGTGGGCTCTTACCTTTCTGGGGAGATGCACAGCCAAATATAGGATATTACAAAGCTTTGCCTAATTGCAATTCTCATCTCAAATATAAGCCTCCCACGTGTAGTGTGAATCTAAGTGCATTTTTGTGCATGTTTGTTTGTGTAATAGAATATAGTTTTTCCTTCTTTCTCGATGAACCCATGCTCACAAGGCTCTCAGTATTTGCATGCATTAGAATTGCTCAAACAAAGGAGCTTCAGTGCTTATCTCCTAAGATAGAACAGAGAAATACTGTGTGCAGTGTTTGAAGTACTGCTTTAAAACTGAATGTAATTGCCTACTTTTTATATGTATGAGTTCTGCGCTGCCTGTGGAACACTTGCTTTTCCAGACAGTGTGTTCAAGCTGAAATAGATGAAATGACAAAAATGTAAAAAAAAATAAAATGACAGCACTATCACATATTCTCAGTTTAGAGAAAGACCCGACTTCTCTATGCAATGCAGCATGCTATCCAGCCTAGTCTCTCGAGTTAGGCTGTCTTTTGGAGTCAGTGTCAGGCAGGCCAGGGATGACAGAGTTGTCGCGAAAAGAAATTCAGTCACACCCTGTCAGAGGCAAAAGGACACACTTTGTTTTCATCTGACTTGTTTAAACTTAAATTTTACTTTCTTTCCCTCCTGTTTATGCATGTTTCTCATTTAGCTTTCATGAACTTCTCATTCAAGTCAACTGACTTACACTATGTTTTTGTCCAAGTCTAATAATAGCAACACATTATCCAGTCATCGTAACGCATCCACGTACAAGCTCGGAAACCTACAAAAGCAACATCATTAAGGCTACAAATCACCACAAACACACAAGAAATCAGGACCATATCATAAAACCACTTGAGCACATCCCAGATTTAAGTTATTTCTGGATTTGATGTTATTTTGAATGTTGCAGTTCCTCACCATTTCATTTCATTTCCAGTTTTTCTTTGCCAACAAATAACATCTGTATAACATGCATCCCATCTAGCTTCCATGTGCAACACATAATCAGGACAACAGTTTCATGTAAACATAATCAGTTCCTCAGTCGCTTGCTTGTTTTTTGTTTTGTTTGTCATCCATTTTCCCTCCTTTCCTTCCCCTTATCTGTCACTCTTTTCTAACTAGGTCATCCTATTCTCACCTCATTCCAGTATACAAAAGCCATATCATCCATTTCCATATTTGCATTTCTGTTCAGTTTCATAGGGACAGCTTGTTATTTCACGATTCAGACTTGATTAGGATGTTTTACTTGTTTCCTACCCTCAGACTGGATGGTTTACATGAGAGTAAATCAGCAGTAGTGAATGACTGTGCAAAGGAGCTCCAAGAGATGTAGTGGTTTACCGGCATACTAATCACCCACCATCTCTTCTTCTCTACAGAATCTGCTCCACCCTCATTCCTAATTTGTCAGTATATTTTTTTTCCCTTCTCATCCATGTTATAATGCCCTCGTACAATTTCTGTCCCAGAATATCATTTTTTATTCTACATTTCTGTCACACTTTTCTTCTGTCTTGCCCCCCCCCGACCGTCACCTTTTCTTCTTATAGCTCATATGGATCAATATGGTTAATAGTAGCGATATACTATATGATATATCGTTCCTCTCACTAACCTCTTTTCACCCTGTGTCTTCTCTTTTACGTTGATGTCTCATGCCATGTGTCAAATGACAGCATAACACATTTTACTGAAAACAATATAGCAAGCCTCTGAGAGACAGAGAGAAATCAGTAGAAGAGAAGAAAGTATATCAACCCCCCACAGGGCAGCAGTGAGAGATGGGCTCCCCCTCTGAGCTTGGTTATGGGGGTTGCCTGTCACTGCACCCAATCTGGTGCCAGCACACTCATTCTCCCACACCATAAAATGAAAAACTGCCTGTGCCCTGTCTGCTTTAGTGTCTCTAGCAGAATTCCAACTATGCTTTGTTTGAATTGCCACTAAAAAATCCAGTTGTTTTCCAAATTTATTCATTAATAAAATCTGAACCAAGTGGTCAGGTGGCTT
This sequence comes from Tylochromis polylepis, assembly GCA_015107715.1. Classification (NCBI taxonomy): domain Eukaryota; kingdom Metazoa; phylum Chordata; class Actinopteri; order Cichliformes; family Cichlidae; genus Tylochromis; species Tylochromis polylepis. The sequence goes on along the minus strand of VVHJ01057276.1, from coordinate 8,341 downwards.
TATTGTCATTCCAACCATGTGCAGTGGTACAGTACACAGTGAAACGAGACAACGTTCCTCCAAGACCATGGTGCTACATATGACATATAACAGACAATCAACACAGGACTACATAAAGTGCAAAAACTGCAAAAATTGCAAAAAACAAAACAAAGACAGTGCAACACCTGACAGAACAGAATGATACAGACACAAGACAGTGCAGACACAACAGTGCAGTAGAAATGTGCAAAAGACTGAGCATTGTGCAAAGTAACTTGGTGTATGAAGGTGTGCGTGTGTGTGTGTGTGCCATTAGGTGTCAGTCATAAAAGCTCATTGCCATGCATAAAAACAATAATTACATCGTATGAGCAAGGCAATAATGGCATTATTTGGTGTTATTGTGTATAATATGAATATGTAGAATCTGCAGGAACTCACAATTTTGATACATGGGAAGGACACAGATGGTTTATATTTGCTGTGTCAATAGTTACTTGGAAGCCATACATGTGTAACATTGTGCATTACACCTATATGTAAGTGTACCTTTTATTTTGTGAACAAACATACTGACTCATCCAAATTAATCTGTTGACATCTGTAAGGTCAATTTGGATTATCAAGCTAACAAAAAATGTTAATGCTAAGTGGTAGATTAAAACATCTGTAGGGAGTGTGGTGGTGGTGAATATGATGTTAATTATAATTGGTACCACCACCAATAATAATATGTATTATAAGTTGAGAAACTGGCTTGATTATAGAAGTGTATGAGCACTAATCAGACCTATTAAGTATACCCTGTAAAACTGCTCTCCTCAGGTACAGTCTAAGAGAGAAAGTCAACTTAATGAATATAGTTCAGGTAAAAAGGCATCTGATAAATTAGAGATTGAGTTGTCAGGGAAACAGACAAAACACAATTACAACAAAGATGTTAATCATGTATAAATAGTACATGCAACTGATGAATTAATTAATGTAATAACAGAACCTGTAGCGCAAATATGCAACATATGAATGAGTGTGAATAAAGGTAACCACCACCTCAAAAACAGGTAAATGCAGTGCTGAGTTCAGAGTTGCATCTAACAAAAAAAGTCAAAGTTTTGAAAACTGCATTACAGAGAAGAGGGTTAGTTGCACCTTGTGTGTCTAAGCTGGTTGCTGAGCTTGGTTGTGTCAGCATCTTAAAGGAGGCAACACTGGAGACCTTCTAGATGCCATTGCACAAATGAAATTGATGCGTAACTTAGGATTGTTATGTTTTCTATCCAATGTTTTTGGAGGCAAATTCAAAGACGCTTCTCACCAATTACAAATGCTTTCATCAGTTAGTGGAGGTGTTAGTGTTGACTGTCTTCTTTGGCAGAGCATTCTCATTCCCAACGCGTAACACACCGACGATCTGTCACGGCCCGAAGCGGGTCATAGTAACGCGAAAGGTACCCTTCTGTGTTCTTATGAGACGCTCTGGGTTCTCAGTTGAATCCAATAGAATGCTGGCGGTAACGCACGCTTAGAGCAGAGGCTGCAGCCGTCCATTCCAGCCCTGACCATAACCTTAACCCTAACCTTAACCATAACCTTCACCCTATCACATAGTGTTTTCCAAAGTGATTCATGATCAGAACGTAAAACACATTTAAATGTATAGATTCATTCCAACCAGCTCTCATGCCTCAGAATGCATAACATACCGACGATTTGTCACATGCGTCGGCATGTTACGCGTTGGGATGAGAACGTGTTGTCTTTGGACATACCCCCCATCAAAGGATCAGAAGCTCTTCATAAAAAGGTGTCTTTTGAGGGGACTTTCATTGCAACTGTAAAATAAGTTAAACTGGATTTTCACATAGCATAAAATTTTAGTTATAAAATGAAACATACCTCTCATGCTTAATGCTGGTTAATCAGAGCAAGGGCAAGGGTGAGATAGTGCTGAACCTTTTTCTAATGTATGACGAACGTCTTGCATTAAGAAGTCTTGATGTGATGATTTCTTACGCCGCAATTATCAAACCTCATCTTGTAGAAACTAACTCTGATACATTTTTGATTTAAAAAAAACACAGACCAGTATCAAGGTTACCATTTACAAGTACATTAATTGGAAAATTATCTTTAAACAACTAAGTAATGTTTGAACTTTTAAAGGCTACTTTGAGTTTAAGTCTAGAACTCGAACAATGTAATAAAGCTCTACAGTTTCTTTCTTTAACCATGAAATGTTGTCAAAATTAGGAAAACTCTGTTTTCAAATAGTACTGAGAAAGTAGTCTACTAATTTCTAACTTCATGCTTGAACTACTGCTAATGCTTACTATCAGGATGTCCCAATATTGTGGTGAGACTACTGGCAGGAACTAGGAAGAGAGTTCATATTTCTCTTATATCAGCTTACTTTCACTGCCGGCCATTAAACCCAGAATCAAATTTAAAATCCTATCCATCATATCTTAAAGACCTTATTTTACCATATTATCTCAATAGAGCTCTCTGAGTACTCTGTTACTTCTGGTTCCCAGTATTTCAAGAAGTATAACGGAGAGTTATACTGCTATATGTTGTAGACCAGCTTGCTGTTTGTGTCCAAGATTGGGATCTTTATTTTTTCACATTGTTACCTTGGTTTTCACTCATTGATTTGTTTTGTTTTCACTTGCTTTCTGCTTTCGCTTTGACACACTGGTTCATTTATGCACCAAAACCTACTTTTCAAGAGTGTGGCTTGGGCTAACATATTCCTTGTCACAACATAAACCCTATAAATATATACACTTATGCAGAGTTTATGTTTTGGTTGCTATAAATTTGCTGAGTTTTCAGTATGATACCACTTGTTGGTTGTCATTGTACTCACTGTTTTTCCCTCAAACAACAAGAATTAATTTAGTCTACCTCCCTGAGCCACTTAACTCCCCTACCTGTGCTTGGGCTCCTGTACTCGCCCAGATGTCATGAGTAGGTTTTATTATATTATTTACCTCACTTGAGGTCTCTGGTGTTGTGAATTAGTGCTTTTACAAAAACCTTATTTACAAAAGTTACAAAAGTTTGCTGGTGGTGAAAGTTAAGACTGACACAGGGACAGTCTTAGCTTTCACCACCAGCAAAAGGACCTTGGGGTTGGCCTTGATAGAGCCACGTGTACATGTAAGAATCAGTAATTAACTGATCCACAAACAGGACAGGTGTCAAGCAGCTGATGGATCAGCTGACCCAGGAACACAGAAGGTATGTGGGTGTGATGTAAAGGAACCCAGGAAGTGATTCTGAAACAGAAGCATGGTGGTTGACTGAGGAGGTAACTTGGAATTTACTGACCCAGGAGCTGGGAAGATGATGCCTTGGGGAGCTGGGAAGCAATGATGAATGATGATAATGCATGGTGTTGCAGAAGCCACAATTTTTTTTCTGAAGGACTTACCAGCAGTTGGCTTGTGGGGATGTTAGGGGCAACATGAGACAGTAAACAGATCAGTGGTTAGCTGACTCAGAAGAGCCAGTGAGCTAGATAAATGGGATTAACGGTGCCGTCAAGGGCCACACGTTCTGGTGCAGCGGAGGAGGTCTGTACGGCTGGGCATTTTCCCTTTAAAAAGTGCTGCAGGTTTACTAGGTCTAATACTGTACAACAAAGAAGGCGTGACTAGAAAAAAAAAGCAAGTTAAAAAAAATTATTGTCCTTTGGAACAATTTTGGTCAGTTTGTGTTTTTGTATTGTAAAGTTAAACAAAACAGAATACAACCTCAGTGCAGTCATTGGGAATTTTAGGAAACAAAAATGTGACTAACAACAAAGTAACTCAACAAAAAGGTAACCCAAAACACATACTTATGTAGATATAAAAAAGCAGGCAAGGGAACAACGAGTTTAGGAACAAAGGAAGAGGTCTGTCCACAGAATAACAAAAAGCACAGACACTCACGTTCATGAAATAAACCATACAAATACACTTACCTTGTCCTTGTTTCTTTTAGTTCTAAGTCCTTTGATGTCACGGCACTAAATGGCACCTTTTTTCATTTATTGAGAAAAGGTCCAATGCGTGTCTATGGAATTATTTAAAACCTCCATATCCTGTGCTATTGTCAGGTGTTTTGTTTGGATTTTTCTATTGTTATCATAACCCCCTCATTTTCCTTTTTGGAATATGCATGAGGTAACTCATTTTGTAGCTTCTATTGTGGTTTTCTAATTACTGTTACTTGAATCACTATTCCGGTCTATTGTGCTAGTTGTTTTCCCACATTGTCTGTGTGACCTACTCCTTTTCTATAGTTTAATTAATTTTATTTAAATGGTAAATTACATTTGAGTGCTGCTTTCAAGGTACAATTTAACAGTGTTTCTATTTACTCATCTAATGTGCGAGTGACAAGTATAAAGGATTTGGTAGGATTTGCTCAGAGGGACATCGTCCCATCCCCTCTTATTTTGCCAGCTGAGCAAACCACTCCAGAAATATAGTGCAGCTATTTACTGTATTGCTTATGTCAGCTCACTGATGTCAATTGTAGAGGTTTAGGACAGTGCTACTTTTTAATTAACACTGTTTACATTTGTCTGGCATCCATCTTACATTGATTGTGCAGACAAACATCTACTTACCAAGAAGCACAAGCAATTCCCTGTCCCCTAAAACTAAAAGCACCATATTGCCCTTCACATCCCCTATCGGCCCACTCAAGCACCCGTACTAACCCCGACCGTCCTTTTCAGCTCCCAACACACACACACACACACAAATACATGCACGCACACCTCCCTCCTGACCTGTTTAATCCTTAATTACCATGTCTAATTAGACCCTGACATCAAGAGGTCAATCAACTAATTACAGAATCAGACGATGAAAGGGAGAAGAAAAGGAGGACCAGTCAGAGACCTCACAGTCGTGACTAAAACCAACCATCTCTTTAAACACGCATCTGTTCTGCACATACCAGGGGTAACTGGGTTTCAGAATGCATTATTGCATACTTCCAGGCACGTGTAAACTTCAAGTGTAAAAATATCCCCTCTGACATGCATGCACGCATACATGCTCCTATAGACATGATAAGCATATGGACAGTAAACGCTATACTCTGTGACAGGAGATTCCCCCATAATGCAGCTCACCTTCAGGCCTCTCACTCACAGTTTACAGCCTCGCCTCTCATTGATCTGCAGCTGGGGATCCATTGTGGGTACAGCGCAGGTCAATCTGTCGGATGTGTGTCTGTGTGTAGTAGGTGAGGTAATCATGTATGTACTTTTACAGTTAGTTGTATATTTGAGTGTATGGATTTATGCACATGTAAGCATTTGTGTGTGAATTTAATAGTATGTTGTAAAGTGTACGCATTATTGTATTATTGTATGTGTGAGTGTCTTCCAAATCGATATGTGTTGAACTGTCTTGTATTTTACAGCTGCATCAATACTAGGATCAGCGTCTTAATCAGCAGTGTGTATCTGGCCTGGAAATAGAGTCCCCAGGGAAATGCTATTTGGAACGCTGTAACAGCATTGACGCAGGCTGCCCCACAATCGTTTCACCTCCCGTCATCAACCCTTTCATCAATGCTACATTCATGTACAGTGACGTAACTATAGGATGCAGCATTATTTACACTGATGACAGCTGATTTTTTTTTCCTCCTCAAAAATCCTGCCCACGTCATGTAATTTCACACATATTGGCTCTATTTTTAATGAGCTAATGATTTCAACTTCAGTACTGTGTTTTGCTCCTGACAGCATGTTGGCAGGATTGTCAGTTATTAAACTTGTCATGAGGACATTAAAGAAGTGCTGAAGATCAAAAGCTGGAAAAAGGAAATGGAGGCTATGTTCTACTGCCACAACAGACTATAATTTACGGATAGACAGGCTGAGCCACAGCACCAACTGTCAGGATTTTACTAACAATAAATCCAATGAAAACAAGCAACACAGGATATTACACCTATATGTTATCATATTTTCTGACTCCCTTACTATCACATTTGCAATGCTGAAATCATTAAAAATGGATCACGTGGATGTTGGGGCGTATGACGAGGTACAGACTGTTGTTAAATTTACTGGAGGTCAGGCCACCAAGCCATCCACCATTGAGCTCTGCCTAAACCGCTATGCACCAGAGAATTCTTCCAGGTGGTGCAAACAACGTATCGGGGTTGGGCTCTGCCAGACCCCACGGGCACTCCTCCAAGCTTCGTTCCAGGGTGGAACTCCAGAATCCCTTTCTCAGGCAAGGTCACATTGTGGTTCTTCTCTAGGGGTCTTTTGAATTGCACTTAATCTGCCCACACATTCTCTTGGGATCACTCAAGCTAAACCAAACCCCTCTACCATGGTAAGATTAATAAATAAATAAATGAATAAATAAATGAATAAACAAATAGGTTTATTCATGTGAAGCACTGAAACTACAAAATGCACTGAAATAAGATGTAAATATTTACGGGCTCCAAGCCTCAGAGGCCCCAATAATTCTGTTCCAATAAAGAATGTGAGAGGTTAATCCTGTGACATGAACTGGATTCACATTTTTTAATATGATCCATACTTTCTTTGAAAAAACTGTTATTTGCCTCTGACATTTCTTCTGGCCTCTGGTAGAGTATCTGTGCGCTGTAGCAGAAACATTTTATATGGATGAGACATGGTACTAAAAAAAAATTGTAATCCTGGGAAGAATCAGAAATCTGTGGCAGAATTGCAGAACAGCAAAGATGGTGGTGGTGGTGGTGGGGTGTTATAAAATTCAGATTTGGTCATCAACCTCTTTGAGAGGTTTGTATTTGATCTTGTGAGTTCTCATTGTCCACTGACATTAATTATGATTCAACAATGCTTAAATATACTCACTGACCACTTCATCAGTTACACCTTGCTACTACTGGGATGAACCGCCCCTTTATCTTCAGAAACGCTTTAATTCTTCATATAGTTTCAAAAGGCTGCTCACTTAGCAATAAGTAGTCCCCAAAAAAGACCATCAAATATTCTTACACAAACCACCAGCCTGAACCACTCATGCAAGGCAGGATGGATCCATGCTTTCATGCTGTTTATGCCAAATTACGACCTTACCATCTGAATGACTGAAAATGAAGACTCATCAGACCAGCCGACGTTTGTCCAGTATTCCACTGTCCAAATTTAGTGAGCCTGTACAAATTATAGCCTCAGTTTTCTGTTGTTAGCCAACAGGAGTGGCACCCAGTGTGGTGGAAGAAGTATACCTAGTGAAGTGGCCATCAGTGTAGGAAGCAAAGAAAAAAACATACTGCTAAATAATAACATTTTTATCATGTGACCTAAAAAGCTGTATTTCCAAATAACCCAAGCTTAAAGATAGTGACATTCCTTTAAGAAGCAAGGAGCTCATCGCAGCAGTCATCTCGATAAAAGATTTTTCTGGGGGATAATAAGACCAAGCCCCTGTCTAAATGTATGGGTAACTTTATTTCAGTGGTCACTGGGACAAAAGAAAATGCATTCAAAGAATCGCCAGTCAAATCTCAGAGAAAATGCTGAAATTATGAGTGGTGAATATTTCTCAAAATAAGGTTTGAAAAAGCCGTTGTCCAGCAATTTCTACTTCTATAATGTATTTGCAAAGATTTAAGAGAGCAAGTGTGTGGACAATAACTAGACTGCATCACCACATCACTGAACAAACATCTTGCTGACTGACATAGACACTATAAGAAAAACATTTACTTAAGTCTCTGCTATGATAATTATCCAACAATATAATCTGCCTGTCATCACATATTAAAAGCTCACATATGAGAGATTGCTGCTGCTAGCTTATTGGGGGCAGGTGTCATGGATTGGTGCTGTGTGGCAGGCAAGATGAGGACCCAAACGCAGGACTCAAACGAAAGGTTACACTCAAAACGCCAGCTCTGTTGCTGGAGAAAAACTCTGACATACAACACAACAACTATAAACTTAACCTGGGAAACTAGAAAACTCAAACACTAAAGAACTCAGAACCTGAAACATGAGGAAACTTTCACAGCAGATGGAGTGGAATACAACATGACAAAGGGCAAAGGAAAACATGGGGCTAAAATACACCAGGGAGTAACGAGGGAATGGGAAACAGGAGGAGAGCACAGCTGGGACTAATCAAACCTGACGAGACAAAGGAGATGCAAAACCTAAAACACTGAACACAGGACACGAGACTATCAAAGTAAAACAGGAAACAAGAGACATTCATAAAGATGCGGACTTGACACTGAGACATAGAGACATATCTGACTGGGGAGACAGGGAACATGGAGACGGGTGACTAGACGAGGAACACGGGGAAGGCAAAGTAACAGAAACCTAAATCCTGGG
>VVHJ01057275.1:14189-27133 GCA_015107715.1 Tylochromis polylepis | reverse complement strand
AATGCAGTGAATGAACAAAAAAGAAATCTGAATCCAGTCAGTAGTTGCTGTGACCACCCTTTGCCTTCAGAACAGCATCAGCTCTTCTCGGTACACTTGCACACACTTCTTGAAGGAGCTCGGCTGGTTGGTTGTTCCAAACATCTTGGAGAGCTAACCGCAGATCTTCTGTGGATGCAGGCTTCCTCACATCCTTCTGTCTCATCGTGTGATCCCAGACACACTCCATGATGTTGAGATCAGGGCGCTGTGGGGGCCACACCATCACTTCCTGTACTTCTTGTTCTTCTTTACACTGAAGATCGTTCTTAATGACTTTAGCTGTGTGTTGGGGGTCGTCGTCCTGCTGCAGAATTTGGGGCCAAGAAACAATCATTTATATTTCTGAAAGCATTCTTTGTTTACAGCTTTTTTTCACACCTGCCTAAAACTTTTGCACAGTACTGGATTATGTACAAACATTTTATCGTGTGCGTGCGTATATATACACGGGTTCTTACTATCTTGGTGGGGACCAAAATCTGAAATTTACTACCCTTGTACCACAGGGTTGAAGGCATTTTTCACACTCAAAATGTGGTTTTAGTGTCAGGGTTACAATTAGGTTATGGTTAGGTTTAGGGTTAGGGTAAGGCATTCATTTTTGATGGTTAGGGTTAGGGTAATTGGCTAGGGAAAGCATTATGTCAATGAGATGTCCCCACGAAGATAGCAAGACCCGACATGTGTGTGTGTGTGTGTGTGTGTGTGTGTGTGTGTGTGTGTGAGAGAGAGAGAAAGAGTGTATATCCCTTCATCAAATCACATCAATTTAACTTTTTTTTTAAATATAGCACAAATGACAACAACAGTGATCCCAAGGTGCTTCATGCTGTAAGGTGAAGACCCTAAAATCATACAGAGAGAATCCCAACAGTCAGAAGACCCCCTTCTAGTAAAAACTCCATTTTTCTTTTACATACTGTAGAAACCACAGCTAAGCCAGCAGTCCCAGAGTGAAGTCCTCTATTGGGGTGATACAGTACTGTGAGGTCTGTAAGATAACTGATTATTCAAGACCATGTATATGAGGAGAAAGATTTGTAAACCCGTTCTCGGCTTTCCTGACACAATCCCAGTCCACGATCCTAATCCAGGTTTGGGCCTGGCACTAGAAAAACACTAATTTGTGGCCCCATACATTATATGTTGTATTATTTTATTATAATTATTAAATCAGAGCTATATGAGAGTATTTAAAAGCCAGATGGGACATTCTGCCTCTCCAGGAAAATACAGATCTCCTAATCGCATCGTTTTCTGATGACTGTGCTTTGCTGTGCTCGTTTTGTTAGCAGAGAATGAGCATTATAGATCACAGATTAATCAACAGCAACAATATCTGGCAAATACACCAGAAAGCAGAGGAAAAAACAAACAAACACTTTTTCTACTTGAACTCAAAAATCACCTCATAAGGACAGTGAGATTAATGTGACAGCAAAAACAAACAAAGCACACGTTTATCCACGACGGGATGTTTTTGTTGCACGGCGCCTCGGCTCACAGTTCACCTACTGATGTTTTCCAAAGGGATTTATTCATTTCGTGATCTTAAATCCCTGACTATCTCCTTTTTGGCTCCATGGAGCATAAATATTAAAAATCAGCCCACTAATGCCTTCTGAAAGAAATTATCAAGGCAAGGTTGTCCCCTTGTTTGTCATGGAGTTTAAAACTATATAGGACTCAAAGGGAGTTGGTGCCATCCATGGAGATGAGACAAGAAGATAGCCAGACAACAGATGCAGGGTTACTTTTGGTTTATATTCTGTTTTTTTCCTTTTAGATTTCTCCTCAAGCTTATTTTCCATCATGCACTTATTTTCAGACTCACAGAGGCATCCCAGGACAAAGACAGCAGTGTTGGCAGAGTGCACTCTTGATCAGACACACATCAGACCTCTGTGACCACTCAGAGTCACCCAGCTTAAAAGTTTAGCCCTGCTCGGGGTTATCTGCACACTTTTTGAAATCAAATTTTATGCTTGTTAAGACCTTTAAAACAAAGAAAACTTCATACTTTTCTAGAGCAAAACAAATGCACTTTAAACACAAAAACCATCCTCTTCTAAGAATAAACGTTAACAGCATGCAGCCCAAAAGCAATGGAGAGAACAAAGCCTGATAATCTTCTATAATGACCCCAATCCTACCCACATAATTAATATACATGGGTGACTGACTGAAGAATGATCTGCTGTCATAACAGCAAAATAATAATAGCAAAACTCAGTTCTTCCTAAGGTATTATAAGTTATGTAATTAATGTCATCTAAGGAAAAATAGACTATTATTATAAAAAACAACTGAAACTTGTCTTTAATACACCTTGCAGCTTTAATCCCAATAAAATCCACATCCTTAAAGCTTTTTTTTTTTTTAACCATCTTTTGATTCTGTTGCCTCACAGCAAGAAGGTCCTGAGTTCAATTCCACCATCAGGCCGGGGTCTTTCTGTGTGGACTTTGCATGTTCTCCGTGTTTGCGTGGGTTCACTCCGGGTACTCCGCCTTCCTCCCACAATCCAAAGACATGCAGTTAGTGGGGATAGGTTAACTGGAAACTCTAAATTAAAAAAAGGATAGGCGGTAGAGAATGAATGGATCTATCTATCTATCTATCTATCTATCTATCTATCTCGTTATATCTATATCTACATCTACATTAATATATCTATATATCTATATCTACATCTATATATCTATCTATCTATACACATCCACATCCACAACTACATCTATCTATCTATCTATCTCTATATATATATATATATATATATATATATATATATATATATATATATATACATCCACAACTGCATCTATCTATATATCTATCTGTATGCTTGTGAGTAAGAAAGGTCATTAAATATATAATAACTGGAGATTGGCCCACATGATCTTACATCGATCAGGCAAAAGTCTCGGCTTTAACCACAGCACAAACGGACCTTCCCTACGAGGTTAACTTTATTAATGACACATTTTTAAATATTCAGCTGAATGAAACTTCAGATCTTTCAGTACATGTTGGAGGGTCTCACAGGAGGCAAACTCAACTCATTTGGACTCGGGTGAAAACAGAGCGTGATATCAATATATATAAAAAGCTTGTGTTATTTCACAGCCCTGTGATCTCAAGTAATTTGTCTGAGACCCCAGAGACAATTTCTCTCTGATCCACAAAAATTTAACTCTGCTTAAAAAAAACGTATCAAGGTCTGTCTGGGTGTTAGAGAGAGAAAAACACAACTGTGCCTGAGTCTTTAACCAACCCGTGGAGAGGGACTTCAGCGCTCTGAATCCAGGCAGATGAAGCAAAAATGCAACAGAAGGAGCAAAGGATGTGACAAATATGCCCACGCGAAGACTGTCAATCAACAGCTAATAACTGTAAGCTTAATTATGATCATTTGCACCAAATGCAGCATTTAAGACACATGGTGATATTCCATAAGGCATCGCCTTCAACTAAAACATCTTCAGAATGGCACGCAGCACTGCGTCTGTCGCATTTCAGAGACTCCTTTACATTTACCTGAGAGGAAAACAACAGTGTATCGTACAGCTCGAGCATTTCATATTCACTCAATCATCTGAGATCATCTTCAACACACTGTTCTCACTTTGATCCTATTATGTACTTATATTACAGCAATTCTCTGTTTAATTACATTTAGTGTGGCATTTAGGATCCACGTAGGACACACCTTTGCTGTTATCGATGCATGTACGATTCTGCTCCACTTCCCTGAGAAAGGCATCTCGTTGAAATTTCGAGTGGAAAAATGTTGTTTTCGTTAAAACTGCCATCTTCTCACGTTACCCAGTGTTTACAAGTTCAAGCTGTAGAGTTAGTTAAAGTCACAGCTGCAAAACTGTGTTGTTTTTTTTAAAGGACAGAATATTACAAGCACTGACTGTAACTGGGCAGAAGATGCGATTTTACACTTGAACACATCACAAGTCGTAGCTGCACAAATGCAAAGTTGCACTTAGTTCAGGATAGCACCGTTAGCAGGCTAATCAATAAAATGTGGCACAAGTTTATAAATATCAGAAATGATCTTTATGCATCTGGTAAATGAAACGTGTGTGCACAGAAGTGCTGCACTCCACGAATGAAGATACTGCCAATAAGATCACACAACTCGATGCATATTGTAGCTACATGTGCAGAAATGTACTGACTGAACTTTCCCAGTTCTGACACGGTACCGGTACCTTGGTTACAGCAACTGCCGATACCGAATACTGATCAGATATCAGCGTTAGATCAGTCGGCTCTATTCCTCACTGTGAGGAAGAAACCAACAATCATTCTTTCATGCATAAAGCGACATCAGGCATGACCGAAACATTTCTTTCCTGACTTTGTCATACTTTCTCTTACAAATACATCAAAAATAAAATCGCACCGAAGACTATAGTAAATGAATAAATAAAATGAATTTGATGACAACACGTTATGTTACTGTAAGGGGAGTAAAAGCTTCCTAACAAGTGTTACACTCAACACAGTGAGACTGAGAGCCAGCAAACACAGCACAGCGTTGTCGTGTCTGACCTTTCCGGTCAGGTTGACTCACCTGACTACTCAAAAACTGCAGCAGACACACAAAGAAAAGCTGCTGGCACAGCAGGAGTGAAATACTAACAAAACACTGGAGCAGCAAGTGACCCCTTGCTGCTAACTTTCTCCCACTAGCATGCCGTGAACTGCTGCAGACACACATCTAATCCACACTTTTGAGCCAAGATCAGACACTGTCCCGTCTGAATATTGACTACTGACAAACGAAACAGTGTACACTTCAGTCTTTGCAGGCACCCAACACCACAAACCTGCACTATTTGAACCACTCTCACTGAGTGCAACTACACAACAGCAAACTACTGCAGGACAATTTTCCTGTTCTGTGCCTTTAAGCTTAAATATCTTTGGACATTCATCAATTTTATTTTTACTTTAAGTTTTGGCCACATAATCCAATTCTAGTACCACATGTACAATAATAACACAATAAATAAATAAATGTCTTTTTGTCACCAGATGGGTAGCAAACAGCAAATGAGCCAGACTTTGTGTGTAGTCCTGTGTCTCAAAACATAATTCTGGGGAAGAAATCACCATGCCTTTATCCAGCTAATCCCAAATGACCACTCTTCCGTCAGACACACCCAGCCCTGTAAAAAAGGCACCACAGGTTTGGAGGAATCTGTAAAATGGCATGACTGGGGCAACCTGAGTGGGATCATGCCACAGGAACAATGGAGACGGGGTGGGGCATCAGAAAGGTTGCCAGAGCAATGAGCTCTGATCCCAACCTCACAGAAAACCTGTGGAGTCTCAGCAGCAGCTCCCTCAGGGTGACATCCAGAGGTTGTGTCTAATAAAAATAATAAATTCAGTGCATTTGTTATCGCTTCATGTTTACGTGTTTATTTACGTGCACTGCTGCCTCAAACTTCAGACAGGACAGATTGCCTTGGAGATGTGATGGTATTTGGGTTTAAAAAAAGATCCTTTGGGCTCATCTTGACTTCAGTCCTGAGTATGGGAGGGTGGAGCGCGCACACGTCTGCCTCACAGGAGTCTCTGCGTGTCGGTGGATGTTTCTGAAAGACAGTCCAACATCAGCTGCAGGTCTCGAGTTCAAAGCCTAACAGTGCAGGCGACTTTAACGCCGCTAGTTCGTGTTAAGCTGGTTCAGCTGACACAAACAACTAGAAACTGAACTAAAGGACTCTTAAACGAAACTTTATTGTCTGTTTCCTCTTTGTTTTATGTTTGTACCGGTTCTCTTTAATGACAGCCCTCTCAACATCTAGCAGTAATTACTGAATTCAATTTCAATTTTATTTATTTATACAAATCACAACAACAGTCGCCTCAAGGCACTTTATATTGTAAGGTAGACCCTACAATAATACATACAGAGGAAAAACCCAGCAATCATATGACCCCCTATGAGCAAGCACTTTGGCGACAGTGGGAAGGAAAAACTCCCTTTTAACAGGAAGAAACCTCCGGCAGGACCAAGCTCAGGGAGGGGCGGGGCCATCTGCTGCTACCGGGTGGGGCAATAAGGTTGGCCTCCTTATTGTGGCTACACCTGTGCGGACTGAACCATTTGCATGATAAGCAGGGGGGTGCAGGAAAGACTGAGGACCTCCTGTATTTGGTACTGACGTCTATTTCAAATCACAGTTCACAGTCACAAAGAATTAGGTCGTATCTCATAATTATGTCTCATTATTTCTCGATTAGCAGTCCCATAATATTTCTTCCACGTCTACACATTGCTAACTTGAGAGCGCGGGGCAGTGAAACTAGATTAATTGATATCAAGATTTTTTATTTGTGAAGTATTTAGTGTAAACTGCGGATGTCAACTAGTAATAGGACTTCTGTATGTTGAGGTGGTACACACAGGCGCATTTTCCCCTCCTTCCCAGCAGCCTGACCTCTTGAATAGCTCAGCCGCTCATCTCTGTGGATTTTAATTCAGACCGGAAGTGGCTAACATCTTTACCTGCTGAAATAATGCGCCCAACAGTCGGACCTTGACAACAACAGCAAAGGTCTGATTTTACAGTGAGTGCAAGAGGCCCAGTGTAACAAAACCTTGGATTAGTTTGCTAGAGTAGCTTGGCATGATTCACTGTTCAGAGTCCAAGAATACAAATATGGAGCTGTAAACTGGCAGAATATTTCCCACTGAGTACACATTACAGCGTTCTCTGCCTGAGCCTGAGAGCATGTAGGCAGGACGGTCTCCTATAAAGAATGTAGGAAGTGCAACAGGCGAGACAAACGCGAGCACGGACTCAGCTGGTGTTTAGTGTTTCGCTCTTTGGCTCGGCTGTCGTGTGGGTGGTACTTACAGCGATAACTGATTATTTCTTGGAATCCTGACTGTTGATGTGCTTTCAGTTTCTCAGTATCTATGGCTCTCATGTGTCTCGTTGGAATCACTGAGCATTAAAAGAGCGTCATGTAATCTGACCCCTGTCAGCCTGCTGAATGCCAGAAATGTCAGCTGCTGGTGCAGAAATCAGAGGTTCTGGCACCGATAAACACAGCTGTCAGACACGCTGAGCTCACTTCATGATGCTGGACACTAAATCTGTGCTCATTTGACACTTTATATAAGCCACGACGTTTCGCCGGTTTAAGACTTCAAATAAAAAGACTGAAAATCACTTGAAGATAAACTAAACTAAAAGACATCAGACAAAGGCGTCTGTTACTTTTGAATCTGCTGCCAAGGTTTCAGATCCACAAAGGAAGCTGAAGTGAAAGGACCGCACTTTCATTTAGTTTTAGTTTTTTTGTGGGATTTTCTTGGTGTGGGTTCAACAAACTTTAACGCCACATCGACCTTGTGCTTCCAACTTTGTGTCTGAACCTTTGCTGTTTTAATATGACGGTGCTCTCATGCGCAAAGCCAGATCCATATGAACCTCACCTCATCCAACACCTTTACTCATCCAGAGTGAAATTCTGACCGTGAGCCAGCCGTATTACACAACATCAGTGGTGCACCTCACTAATGCTCTTTAGGCTGGCTGGGAGTGAAATCTCTGCTGCTAGTGGAAAATCCTGAAACTAGAAAAGTGGAAACTGTTACAGCTTCACACTAAAGCCCAGTTTCGATAAATAAAATGTTCAGGTGTACTTAATCTAGGCATTGTAATGTATGTATGACGATAGGAACATGGCATTTTCCTGAAACGATAGCTGACTTTAATAGCTTTTTATGCTGCTCCTTCCTTACTTTTGAGTTGCTACAGTCCCGATGTTTGTTCTTCTTTGTCTGTCCTTCTGTCAGCACCTAACACACCCACAGCTTTCACATTCAAAGCACAGATTTTCAAATTTGCCTCACTTACATGGAGGGAAAATAACAAACCGTGTAATTATGGAAGTAACTTTTATGGCTCGACAAAGAACACCTGAGCTGCAAAGTCAAAATTCACAAAAATTAACTTTAATGAGACTCTATAACTTCGGTGAATGTTAATTTTCAGGGGCAAATTTTTCATATTTATCAGTGTCACTCAAATCAAAAGATGATCAAAGTCAAACCGTAATCGGCGGCGAAAAGTTTTAAAGTTAATCCAGAGCGGATTGAAGGAGAGAGAGGATTAGTCTGCGGCATGATGGAGTCACAACAACAGCCTGATGAAGAGGGACGGATGATGTATGCGATAAACGGCGCACAGATTGAAAACAGAGTTTGTCGGGCTTGATTGATACGTTTCTCATTCGAAGGGGCAAATTAAAGAGTCACAAAGACGAGATCTGAATGATAAAATGAGTATACGTTTAAAAAAAAATAAATCAGCTCCCCACCCAACAAAAGCTCGGTTATAAACAGGCTGACTTTGCCAGTCGTCTGAAGAGCCATGAAAGGTTTGAAAGGTTGAAGTTGAACAGACTTCTGTGGTCGATTTGGGTAAAAGGTGAAACTGAAACTCTCCAGCAACAGAGACATATTTTACATTTCCTGAGAGATTAAAAATAATATACACTAATGAATGCAGGTGAAATGGAAAAAGGCTTTGAGTGGTTCATTAGAAGGAGAAGCATGCACGTATGAATGGCTGTCCCATCATCAGGGCTCAGGTAGATCTGAGGATTCTTACAGCTGTGTCTTCTTCTGCTTTCAGCTGCTCCACAGATCATCTGCCTTCATCTCACCCTCCTCTGTCATACCAACCCTCCCTCGCTACATGTGGGAATCTTCTCCGTGGTCTTCCTCTTTTCCTTCTGCATATTCCATTATTTTATCTATTGCTTGGACGCAGTCTTACGGCATGAAAGACACTTTTTCTCTCTGCAGCCATGATGCTTTTAAAAGGTTTAAGAGCGACAAGAGAGCATCATTCGAATGATAACGCGCACTTACTAAACTTAAGATTTACATGGTCCGTTATGATAACGTCACTATTTTAGGACTCATGTAAGTATAAAATAGCTCCAAACATGCGCTGCACAGTAATGTGGTCCACAGCATCTCCCAGCAATGGTAATGCTATGTCCAGAGAGGCCTGTGGTGATGTCACTGTCACGGGACCGCCCTCGGTGATTGGTCTGTCCTCGTTAACTTTGTGCTTTTTCTCTTTTGTTTTTCCCATTTTGATCTTACACTCAAGTTCTACTTAAACATGACTATGAAAAGCTCCTTTAATATTTTACGATATATAAGTGGTAGAGAAAATGGGTGGATGTATACGCAGAAGGGAATTATCTTTAAGTTTTTTAAATTGCTTGACAGCACCAAGAAGGTCACTAATGGAGAGAAATGTGCACCAACATTAAATTATTACATAAGATGAAAGCTGGAGGATGGAAAAAAGAAAAACCCTACTTTTCCCTTTGCATTTGGCTTCTGTGGAACCCTTTAAACAGATTTACACGAATAACGACTTTGAGTTACTCCTGCTTTATTGTTACTTTTATCTATATTTAGTTGTCATCTATAAACGACGTCCTGCTGATGTTTCACATTAAAAGCATTCCAGGAAAGAGCCAGCGTACTCTTTGAAGTGGGGTGATTTAATGAGACATTTGAATAGAGGGCGACTGCTTTCTTTCATTTCGCCGATGCATTACAGCAAATGCAAAAATTAAGTTTGATTAAATTTGGTGAATGTTGATGGGATGGCGCATAACGATGGGACAACCGTGGACTGAGGCCTGGCGACTTGAGGAGGCCCAGAGGATGGGAAGGTGTCTGAGCACGCTGATGTGAAGGCGAGTAATCTTCACTTTGTGACAGAACGTTACATCTGCAAAGAACAGACCAGTCCTGCTTTCCCAAAGCAGCCTGAAGTCATAATCTACGAGGAGGTGAGAGAATTTGTGTTACTCAGCTCAGTGAGCTCATTTGGTCCCCGTGACAGTGCACACCCATACATACCGTGGCTGCAGGCACTCACACATGTTGGTGAAATGTCACGATTGCTCACTGAAACCACCTTTAACAGCATTTATTGTTTCTGTATGACTTTATCGATCTCTTACATCATTTTGGAGGAATTTTGCCACAGCATTTAAGTCAGGTTTGATGATTTGATGATGTCAATCATGATGCTGATGCTGTCTTCCCATCTCCACTTTGCTCTCTGCTGTCCAAATTACAGATGCAACTTTGTAAACCAAAGGTATTCTGCCATGTTCGTTTGGGAGACAAGAGGATTTCTCCTGGCAACCCTTCTACACGTCTTCAGTCTTTTTCTAATTGTGCTGTTATGAACATTAATGGCTAACATGCTAACTGAGGCCTGTAGATGTTATGAAGTGCAGGTAAAGGACCCGGATGCAGTCTTGGGGGGCAGACTGGGTCAAATAAAATGAAAACCTGTTACAAAGACAAAAAGAAAATCTACAAGAACACGAAGGCACAGGAGAGGATCTCAGACACTCTGACGAAGACAAAACTCAACCCAAGTAACAAGAGACGAATTGTAAGCTGCCTCAAGGCGCTTATCTTAACTCACAAATACAAAGGTTAGACACCTGCGCGCTTACTAAAGGAAACACTGGGATTTTGTGACTATTTAGAGTTTTTCTGTTGGTTATGTTCAGGATTTTAGCTTTTGAGTTTCTGGTCCCAGTTTTCTAGCTGTCTCCAAACTCCGATATCAAGCTGTTACGGCCCCAGTCCTTCGTGTGGGCTTGCTCTGTGTGCATGTGGTTTTTTGCTTGGCGGGAGTTTCCTGGGTGGAGTTTAAGGAGATGGCTGGAAATGCAGAACACCTGGCCGGCGGCTCGTTGAACTCTAGGCCTCCCAGGCCTCTGCCGCCTCTGCTGCTCTGCTCCGGTCCTGTGACGGTGTTGTGTCGTCTCCTTGCCTCGCCACCCTTTTTGGTTGAATTTTTGAGGACTGTCTTAATTTGCTTTTTGCACATCACGTGTCATACACTTGCCAGTTCATCCATCCACTCCTGTACACCACTGATACCGATTTACACGCAGATGATTAAATGAATCTTTGGTGATCCCTGTTAAGTTGGTGCCGTGACTCTTTAGTGTCCAGCTGCTGTGATTAAGAAAAAAACAAAGCACACAAACACAACAGGCCTGGGACCATGACAGCCGAGTCTGAGATGGAGCTCTGGGATGTTTTTAAAGTTTCTTTGAGCACTACGTGGTTTGACCTTGGGGTGAATTTGCCGGGACGTACGCTGATGGGAAGATTGGCAGCTGTCTTGAATGTTTTCCACTTGTCAGTAATCTTCCTTGCTGTGGAATGACGGACTTGAAATTGTTTCGCAGTGGCCTCGTAACCTTCTTGAGAGTGAGGGACAGCAACATCTGATTCTCTGAGATCATGGCTTCCCTTCTTTGGCATTTTGTTAACACACACCTGAATGCTCCAGACCAACAACCAGCCAAAACTCGTCCGTTTATAAAGGTGTGCTTACAATCGGTGAATTAAGTGCATGTGATTATTAGCGCTTGGCTGTTACTTACGCGCTTAATTTCTGTGGAAGCAGCGAGGGAAAAGATTTAGAGTTTTCATCAATAGCGATTCAGGTGAATACAGGTGAATACTGAATCAAGGCAATAAACACATCTTTTCAAAAAGAATTCGTTACAGAGACACTGCTACAACATTGTGTGGAGTTCCCTGTGGTCAGATTAAAGCTGTGAATTCACAGATGCAATGTAATTTGCATCCAATTATCCAGGTGCTAATTAACAGCAATGACAGCTCACTGCCAGCTCCATTCAGGTAAATACAAGTGCACCAGAAAATCATTATTTATAGCTGCGCGGCTCGTTTGACGTCAGCTAATCTGAATGTTGCACACGTCTCATTCACTTAGTGGCACCGGCCTGTTCGTGGTGTTTGTGTCAAAGCGAGAGAAGACCGAGTCACGACCAGCCGATGGTTGACAAATTAAAGGAAAAAGCTGAATCACTGACCCCTATGAAGGGATGCGGTGTTTCTGTTAGGTTGTCAGGGACATTCTGGTGGCATGGCTTGGATCCGTTTGTCCCAAATCAGTACAGAAATGCTCAGAGTTATCACTGTGATCCTTTATGTAACTGTTACGGTGACCAGGGTGGACTCACATTTCTAACCAGATGGTGGTGGTCTCTTTCAGGGTGACAGTGCCAATCCTTGGGGCATGTGGGCTCATGAGCAAGAAAAGGATATGAATCATATGCTCTGGCCTTCATGTCAAAAATCGCATTCACGTCAACTGTAATCTTCATTATTTAACATGATTATTTATTACCTTATATCATTTTGTATATTATTCAAAGGAAAATGAAAAGGCAGTGGTCAGCCTAGACTAGTGGGTGACCTTAAAGTTCCCCCTGCACGGCCTACAGTGTGCCATCTGCTTTTACTAGATTTCTGTAGTGGCAGATGGGGATAACAAAAGGCACTGTTGCAGCGGACTTAATGTCTCAGGAGACCCACGTGGCAGCCACATGGAGCACAACCAAAACCCAAACTGAAAAACCAACATCCACCAAATGCACTTTAGGTGAAATGGCCGTGAAATCTGCAGGCAAGAGTGGCGATGACGACAGGACTCGAGGGGCAAAAAGAAAGCTTCATTAGCTGATTTAAGTCAAAATGAGGGCTGCAGCACCAGACAGACCTGATTATCTTGTTGAAATTTATCTCTACTGCCCCTGCCATGAGAACAAAATGAGGGATGTCTGTTGATTTCGACTCTTACTAGTGATATACAGAGTTTTACAGACCGGTGCGGTACATGTCGTCTGTCACCTCAGGGTAACGTCAGAAATATGTGGAGCGAGCTGTAAAGCGGGCTTCTGCTGCTGCTGGTCTTTTGGCTTCGTGCATACTGCGTGGAAGACAGAGGTCACAGAGGTCCACTGCAGCACTTTGAACTTCTCTGGTGTAGTAG
>VVHJ01057265.1:20214-32265 GCA_015107715.1 Tylochromis polylepis | reverse complement strand
GTTTTTCTTTTCCAGTCACCTTTCTCACTCACTTTGTGTTAATAGACCTCTCTGCATTGAATCATATCTGTTATTAATCTCTGTCTCTCTTCCACAGCATGTCTTTATCCTGTTTCCTTCTCTCACCCCAACCGGTCGCAGCAGATGGCCGCCCCTCCCTGAGCCTGGTTCTGCCGGAGGTTTCTTCCTGTTAAAAGGGAGTTTTTCCTTCCCACTGTCACCAAAGTGCTTGCTCATAGGGGGTCATATGATTGTTGGGTTTTCTCTGTATCTATTATTGTACGATCTACTGTACATTATAAAGCGCCTTGAGGTGACTGTTGTTGTGATTTGGCGCTATATAAATAAAATTGAATTGAATTAAGGTAAGGTAAGCCCCCTCGCCAACAACATCAGATCATCTGCTAAGAACCTCATTGGGTTTTTTTAAACCAGCATTTGAAGTTTAAATCTAACATTAAAATAATAATAATAATACTTTCAGTACACACCTTAATTTTCTTCCACCTTAATTATTGTAACCCACTGTTCATGTGCATCTCTCAATCCTCCGGCTCACATATCACACCTATTATTGCTTCCCTTCACTGGCTTCCAGTGAAATTCAGAATTCATTTAAAATGTTTTATTAAAAAGATATAAAGCCCTACATGGCCAGATTCTTACCTATACAGCAGATCGACCGATACCTTGTAACAGCAGCCGGTTTCTCTGACAGTCTGACTAGGTCTCCTAACTGTTCCACGCTCTTTTTAAAAACCAGAGGTGATCACGCTTCGGACCAGCCTTCCTCAGCCCATCAGGTCAGCTGAATTTGTGGCTTATTGCAAATGACTGCTGAGAACGAATTTCTATAAATTAGTTTTTCCTTCGTCTTTCTCCCAATTATTCTTGTCTTTCTGTGTATGCAGGAGAGAATGTAAGACTGTAAGTTTGACTGTGTGTTTGAACACTTATGTGTAATGTAAGGTTCTATTGTGTGAAGCGCTTTGCAACATTGTAGTTTAAAATGTGCTATACAATTGAAGATGCAGAGAAGAAGAAATGGTATGCAATTTTAACTTCTAAAAGTCTGATAAAATTAGGGTCATCAGCATATGTTGTTAGAAGGTCGAAGTTAGCTTCGTTATTACTGTCATTTCTTCCTGTGAAGCAGTTTATCAGCAGCATGACAGCCTACATTTTCTCCACACACACGTAAACCCTGAAGTCTGTCTCGCAAAGGTTCATTTTTTAGTGGAAAAAAAATGGAATTTTTAGTCTGTATGTAAAGAAAAGGATTCACAAATTTACCCGGATTAAAGCGTAAAGTGTGTGGTGTCAATCTTCTCATGTGACCACTGACAGCATGAAAAAGAACCATTATTTTATTTCAGTCAAGCGTCACCGGTCGTGAAAAAACAAACAAACAAAAAAGCGACACAACAACAACCTGCTGAATATTTACGAGCAGCACCTGACCTGTTTCAGTTTAAAAAGCAACTAAATGTAGATGCAGGAAGGACCACTCCTGCCTCCTGCCGTCACACACTCAATATTAACCACACCAACCGTCTTCTAATCAGACACCATCTGATTCATCCGCTCACCGTGAATGTTCATCGTGCCAGTTTGCCTCTGTTGTCATGACAGCGGCTAATGACGTTACAGAGTCTGCCCCTTTTCCTTTTACCTGCCGCTTTGCATAACCACATGCATTACCTGCAAAAACAAGTGCGCTAACCACAGGTCTGTTTTAAATCTACACATCGCTCTGATGCCTCGGTGCTGAGCGACGGCAGGAATAATGGTGTGCAGTTTTATCTCCTGATGTTTTTTTACATGAAACTTACTGGTTGCTTAAGATTTTCCAGTGTTTTAATTGCACGTGTCAGTTTGTAAACTGGACATTTTTTTGTTCCAATGTAAAGTGACCACAGTACTGTTTGTGGATTATACAAATGAACTGACGTTTACTCTCCTGTAAACCAGCAGCATTGGGATGTGGTCTTTAAACCACAGCCCTGACGAATAAAATCAGTTATCCAGCAGGATGGCTGCAGCTTACATGAGTTGATGGGTTGGCCGATAAACTGGATGACCTTAATTTTTCCCAATGATTATGAAACCATTATAATAGATTACTTTTCCTTTCATTTTCAGCACAAAGCTCATGTTTGTAATGGTTTATAAATCAAGCACAGACCTTCTGTCAACAGCAGCGTATTTTCGGTACTTTCTAAAAGCCCTCACTGTTTATTTCAGCTCAGTACAAAGAGGAAAAATTGGTCAACAAAATCCAACTAGTACAAGTGAAAGTCTTAAAATGCTTCTGTAGGGGAACCTGAGGACGGCTTGTTAACAGCCATCTCCCTAACACTTTCTTTTTATAGTGATGTGATATGTTAGTACCGCCTTTGGCTCGCCATCGCTCTCCTGGCGGCTACAGTACAGGTCTCTTAAGGTGCACAAGATCTGCAGGGCCAGTGCCTCTCCTTGCCCCTGTCTGCCACAATAGATGTCACACAAGCTCCAGGCCGACAGAGATCAACAAGACCTCACAATACAGGCTTTACACCCACTCATCCAGCCCAGTGTACTGAATGGATGACCCATTATCCTCCAGCATCTTAACTAATTTAGTCTCTAAACTTGTCTTTTTTTTCTCTTTTAATTATATTTAAATTCAATGAAACCCTCTGTTAAAAGGCATCTATTAAAATGTTCTGCATATGTGTGTCCATGTTTGTGATTGAAACAGGTGCGATAGGTAGCATCTGGTATTATTGATAAGCATCTTTGTATGACTGTTTACCAGAAGTGCTGATGTTAGTGTAAGTGAAGGAAGATGAAGAAAAGCTATCCTGGGCACGGTGAACTTGTTTTCACAGGGCTGAGCTTACTGAGAAACTGAAGGATGCTGCACGCTGACTGTTACATAGCAAATAATAACCTGCTTTATGCTCCATTTTCTGACTCTTCTGGGAGCTCAGCAGACAAAATAAGCATCATGTTGTTTTAAACAAGACCTGAAACCTGACACTGAGACCATAAACCCATGTAGAAAAGTGCTAACTGAGCTTGTAGAGCAAATAAAAAGTAGTGTTGTTTTCCCACAGGCTTCTCAAATTCTGAGAGGAGTCGCCCCCTGCTGGTCATCAGAAAGCATGCACATTTAAGGCACTTCCACCAGAACACAGTTGACAATGTTCTTCCAGCACACGGACACACAAAATTATAAACAAGAGAAGATCTGAGCAGCGTGAAAGTGCAGCTGACAAATCCGCAGAAATTATGATGATGCATTCAACACAAAAATCTCAAAAAGAACATTTGGGGAATTCAAGAATTGAGGGCTTCACATGTGTATTTGTCTACTCGAAATGACATAAAGGACAAAGGCAAATAATACTGTGAGTGATGTGAGGCATGCACATGCCTCCTACCACCATCTGCACGGCACTATTTCCCCCCTTCTTCACAAAAAACAGGTTCTACTAAAGTGTCTTTTATTCCTCATGCCATCAAACTCACATTCACCTTTGGAGGAGTTTCTTCCTCTGTGACAGCGGACGCCACGGTGACACTTCCTCTCTGCTCCACCACGGCCATCCTCCTCTTCCTCCCTCGCTCCTCGTTTTTACTAGACAAACAGAAAACAATCATCTCCGCTGTAAAATACTTGTTCACGTGATTGTTATGAAAAGTTTTTCAGAGTGGTGTTTCTACCTAATTATTTCACCACCTCTTTTATTAGTATGAGCTCTTTAATAGAAGCTAAGCTACACCTGATTATTACTTGATTATTGATTAATACTGTTATCGGTAATAATACTGTTATTCATCTTGTGTTCCATAAAATAAACACAAAAAAAAGTAAGTGAACTGTTTTAAAGTCAAACCATCTTTGGATGTTTAACTAGGACAACACTGATGTGATACAACTGTACGCCTTTAGTTTAAGCCAGTGTGAATATGAATATTTGACTGGTGAGTCCACACATGTGGGTTTTATGTCTGGGTGGCCTCTTAAACAAAATTCATTTATGTATTGCTTATATATTGAATATTGCTTTAAAATAACCACCCAAATAAATGCCATGCAGTGTGAGACTTGCTTCTGAGATTATTTTAGTTCAAGGAAAACATGGGACATCAAATAGTGAGTTATTCTGCAATGTATAAAAGCAGAACTAGGATCAGCATCTCATTCAGTCTGGAATCTATTGCCACCAATTGGTCACACAAGTGCACAGCTCTAAAAACATGAAAGTCCACAAATGAAGGCTTATCTGACTTCCAAATGCTTTAAACACACCCTGCATCATGCAAAACAAACCTCACGTCATCTAAAAACAGACTGACAGCATTAAAGGGGGAGTTTAAACACACGCTGACTGAACAATTTGAACCAACAGCTGCATGAATCACTCACGAGCTGGGACGTGTTTGGCATTTACGGGGCCTGTGAGTCAGTGAAGCACTCTTATGACATGATGACAAATGATAGCCACTGTAACACAGGTAATAAAGTTAAATCTCCTAAAACTTTATTTACAGTAAGTGCAAAGTACAAACCTCTCATTTTAAGTGTGCGATAAGACAGACCAGCAGGCAAACAGTGACCTTTGACCTCATGTGTAACATCACAAGCCAGAAATGATCCAGACAGATCAAAGTTATTATGCAAACACATGATAAAAGGCCATATTTTAAAAAAATAGACAATGCAATAGTAGAAAATGAAGTTAAAATAAACTTCTGTTTATTAAAAGGGAAATATGCTTTACTTCCACCAAGAGCAAAGTCAGTGAACACAACATTATCATGTTTGTGGCATCTGAGTAACAACAAATTTGTCTGAAATGTTTTGCACCCATCTTTCATATTGTGCATAAAAGCGAGTGCCAGGACTCACAATCAAACATTCATGTCCTCATTGCTAATGTTCAATGCCAAACTCAGATTAGAGCCAAATAAAAGGCAGACATTTAAAACCTTTTTGTTTAAACTACTGTTACGCATATGCATTATTTTAAATTCATTTTACTTTTTACCAATGAAACCTTGAAAAGAAATTCATGAAACAATAAGAGTGAATTAAAAATAAAAGAAATAAAATAACAACACAACTTCATACGCATTATTTAAATATATAAAAAACGTAATAATGAAAGCTTAAATAAAAAGAATTAAAACAAATAATAAAAATTACACTAATATTAGAAAATAAAATTAATAAATAAATAAATTATAAATGTATTATAATACACACACACACACACACACACACACACACATCAAATGCCTTGGTGCTTTGTTTACATCTTTTAGTTCTTCGTAATTTTGTATATATTATTTAATTGTAAATATTTTCTGCAGCTGGATTAGTGAAAGTTAAAAAATGCAGAGGAAACCTAAACTAACAATGATTAATTAAAAAACAAACAAAAAAACAGAACAAATGAATTAATTTCTGCATCATTTTAAGACATTAATCTTAGTAATAGTCTGTATCTATAGCAATAGTTTTCTAATGTATTTTAATTCACTCAGTTGCAGGTTTATTACTACACCGAGCTGGAAGTTGCAAGGCTCATACAAGTGGAGTTTTTTTTTTAGGTTTTGCAGGAAACTTTTAAACTATTTTCGCACATAACAAAGTAACTAAATCCAGTTTTCACATCAGTTTATACGCGTTAAAGTCGGATTAAAGAGTGTTTAAGTCCCTCTTTGTGACATAAGTTAAACACACACAGACAGCGCCCATTCGAGACACTTCAGACAGTTTTTACCTTCACAGCTTTAAAATAAACTCTGCTTTTTCTTCTTCCAGGCTTCTGGTTTTCTTCCTGCCGTCAGCTCCTCATATGTAAACGCTACAACCCGAAAACTGGACTAATTAAAAAGTTGTGAAGCAAAATCAAGAAGGAGGAAAAAAAGTCAAACACCCGGAAGTGTTTTCGTTTTTCTATAGGGGATGCTTGTGTTAACCTCCTGTCCTCACCAGGAGGGGCGGTGATAGCAACGTGAGGTACTAGAGCGTTTCTAAATAGCCCGCAACACCCTAGAGCACATTCTGTACAACCAGTGTTAGCACAGCCAGTGTTAGCAAAGCCAGTGTTAGCACTCTACAGTTACAAGTGTGAAAGCGTCTGTTTTTAAACATTAAACAGATGGGGTAGAATTCAACCGACTAGTGATGTTTTTCTCGCGACATCTTTCAGTTCTACGGGAGAAGCACATCTGGGGAGACAGGCAACTCTCGCGATACTTGATTCGTTCTAGCGTTTGTCCACTATGGTGTCGGCTGTCTATCCAAATACACGGCGGCTGGTAAAGTTGGTCATAACCCCTCCAAAACCTGCTTTTTCCGGCGGTAAGAGACACGAAAAAAGCTGAAAACACTTGTGAATGTTACATTACGTGCACTTTGTCTCACGTGAGGACGTTTAGTCGAGTTTTCGGTTGTTTTTATAAAAATTTTCCCGTCATGTCAACAACTGATGTTAAGCATTAACTTGGTTTGGCACCATGCAGGTGCACTTGTTCCACTTTATGTTCATGTATGTAAATATGGAAACAGTGTGCAGTACTTGGTGTATGTATTGCTACTTTACTCTGTAATATAGCCACAGTACTCAATACTTCAGTTTTTTGTGGTCCAAACTTGAAACATTCCTTCTTTCTGTGTGTATCTGTTTAGACAGCAGTGAAGCTCACTGAACCCTGATGATGCTGATGATGCTGATGAAGAAGATGATGGTGGGGTCAGCAGGCAGATGATGATGAGGAGGATGAAGCTGAGGGTGAATCGCAGCCAGCTGCTGTCTCTGTCCAAAGGAGAAACATCTGGGAACTTCCAGAAAGAAGGAACGCTGCAGGTCGGACGGCAGGAGGCAGGTCAGAGATTCTATTCTGTTCTATTCTCTGTTATCGTAAGCTCTATTAGGCTAATGGGAATAATCTTTTTCTTTTCCATTTGTTCTCTTCTTTATTTCTTTCACTTTCACTGCAGTGTGCTCTCTTTTGTCCTCCTTCGTTGTTTTCTTTGCTATTTTGTTCTCGCGTGTTCTTATTTGTCCTCATTTTCTATGCTTCTTATTAACCTCTGTTCTGTTTTGTTCTCTTTTATCTTTTGCCTCACGTCTTCCTTTCTTTTGTTCATTTCTGTACTATTTTCTTATTTGTTCTCTTTCATTCTCTTCTTTATTTTCTTGCTAGTTCTCCTTTTTGATCTTTAGTTCTGTTCTCTCTTGTTTCTGTTGTTTTTTTGTGATATTTTCTTCTCGTTTGTTTTATATCTCTCTTTCTGTTCTGTTCTGCAGTCGTCTCCGTCTATTTCCATCTCCTGCCTGACTCACTCTGACTTTACTTCCTGGAAATTCTGAGTATCCATCGGTAGAACAGTTTCCTGACTCACAATCTAAAGGTCCTGAAAGAAAATGCTGTAGTTTAACACGCTCTGCAGAGCTCCTGTTAGACACAGTTTTTCCATCTTAGTGTTCAGAAATCACACTAAGAGGCATTCTGTGCTCTCACAGCTCTCACAGAGCGGTTCTGCCGGCTGAGAGGAAACCTGCTGTTCATCCTGAAGAAGCAGGTGAGACTCAGCATAAAGACACCAAACAAAACAGGAAACGTGTGTTTTTGTTCTTTATTAAAGAGAAAACATGTGAACACAGGCTGGTGAGCTGGAGGAGGTGTTGCTGCTGGAGAGATGTAACGTCATGAAGCTCCCACACAATGGCAGACGGCTCGCTGTCAGTACGTAACACTCACACACATTAACACACCTTTTTGCATACAATGTGAGCACAATAAAATGTGTGTGTGTGTGTGTGTGTGTGTGTGTGTGTGTGTGTGTTGAGGCTTCGAGAGCGGCGACCCTCCTGTGTTCCTGCAGCTGAGCAGCTCTGCAGAGTGCACGTCATGGCTCATGGGCCTGAGAGACGCAAACACCGAGGAGCTGAGGAGACGCATCGCACACCTGCACACGCTCATCAACGCACACACGCAGGAACGTACACAAACCACCACGGGCAGCACGGAAGGAGATGAAAGCCCTGACAGTGATGGAGGTGCAGGTGAGCGTGTGGATACCAAAGAAAGTTTTATTGTTGACTTTTAATTCTGATAAAAGTCTGTTTCAAAGAAACATTCTACATTTTTATTGAATTTATTTTATTTTATTTACTGCTGCCCACATGACCTGAACCCAGATAAGCAGTGGACAAATCCCTCCATCCACTCTCTTCCACTTATCCTTATCAGGGTTGCGGGGGTGGAGCCTGTCCCAGCTACCATAGGGTTTATAAAAATAACAAGTGGATGTAAGGTTCAAGAACTGTTAGTTTAACACACATCCACATGAACCTTACAGAGAGGTTTGAATAGGTCACAGTTGATGTAATGCTGTTCTGTGACCACCAGGTGGAGTAGAATCTGCTGCTACGGTATCTCCGCTGCACCTGACAGTGGGTATGCACACACACACACACACACACACCGTTAAAGCTTTAATTTATAACACTGCTAATTTTCGATGTCATACTGTGTGCTTTTGTTCCTCACGTCTCTCCCACGGCCCTTCCTCTCTCAGAGTGTCGCGGTTTGGATATCATCAGAGACAAAATCCAGCTTCACGTCTCTGTCATCGACACACACACTCACACAGTCAGGAAGCACTGCAGCGCAGAGATAGCAGAGGTACACACACACACACAGGCTGCCAAGTGCCATTCTTCGCTTTTATTGCTATTTTTGTGAGAACCTCTTTCACACCTCATTCATAGCACAGCGAGCTGGGTTATATTAAGGTTAGGTTCAAGTTAGGCTTATTATTTTCCTTTGAATTAATCAAACTGGATTGTGTGCGTGTGCGCGCGCGCGTGTGTGTGCGTTTCAGGGATCAGATGATGGTGTGTTTCTGACATCAGTGTGCTTTCATGACGACTTCCCTCTATACCGGCACTGCAGGATCAAAGTCACCGTTTACCATGCAGACGAGTCCACAACAGTGAGTGTGTGTGTGTGTTTTTTCTGTGTGTCTGAAAAATTGTGTGTTTAAGAGGATTAATGGTGTGGTTGTGTGTATATGTAATACCAGCAGTGGTAGCTTTTCAGCACACGCACACTCACTTTCTCTTTTGGGTCACTTAATCTGTCTCTCACACACACACACACACACACACACACACACACACACACACACACAGAGCTGGGTGGGAGAGTAACACCCGAACAGCCACAGATGCCGAAAGCGAAAGTGAGATTTCAGAAAAGCAGATTTTTTCATTTTTACTTCTTTTCTCTCCATCCTCTCTGCCAAACTCCAAGCTGCCAGCCAGCTTCAATTGTTTCCCATGATGCTCAGGGGCGTGTGTTTTTAATCCAGTCGGCCATGACGAAACAGGAGGGGGAGGGACGATGGAGCAGGGCGATAGTCGGCCGGTGTGTGTTGGTCTTTTTAGCCAGAGATGGAGCAGAAGGGATGACCGAAGGCGGATATCGAGTTTATTTTTTGTGCTCGATGGATTATTGTTTTCTGATACGCTTAGTTCCTGAACAAATGGATGAACCCGCTCTCCTTCTGCTTCACGTTTCTCTTATTTTATCCACATTTTTGTTGAACGGCTACTTGCAAATGCGTCACGAGCAGGAGAAATCTGCTCTTATAGCTGCTGCCAAAGTCAGCGTTAAAATATCAAATAAGTTTTAACATCGACGATGCGTTCAGGTGCAGATGAGTGTTGCAGGTGCTGTAGCTGGGCTGTGTTTCTGATTTTCCGGCACTGTGTCTGTGCAGCAGCTTCAGTTTAGATTTGTAAAACTTTACCTTCTTTTGATTTGGGTTCAAATTCATTTCAAATATATTTGTCAATAATGACCGTACTGTTTTGAGATTGCAACCAAGATCGCAGCATTGTCCTGGCAGTAGGACGTGGATATATCTGAATGCATGAAACTGCAGTAAAAGCAGCCTGCATGAAGTGAGCACCTGACAATATGGAATCACAATAGAAAAGTGATATTAAACTATTAATAAATGTCCTTAAAGACTGACGAGCAGACACAGGCGAGGTGGCAGCAGCTTACAGAAACTTATTTAAAAAGTCAGTTTGATATTAAGAATAAAGAAAATTTCGATTGTCTTGAAATTTACAAGCTTACTGTCTTGGGATGCGCGTACATGTGACTCTGTTCCTTTGTGTGTCATCGTCATTGTATAGATCCAGCTGGTTAGTCAAATCTTCATCTGATGTTTGAAAGCAGGAAATCCTAGAAAGAAACACAGAACGGAGAGACTGAAGTAGTAAGAGTCAGAGCAGAAACAGGAAGTCACTTTTTAAAAAAAAAAAAAACTTTCTAAGGATGCAGAGGGCCATGAAGGCATTCACCGACTGTCTCCGTCCACCAGGAGACGGCCACAGCGTCTCTGCTGGACAGGTAGGGCAGTGCGCAGGTATCAAGCCCCATAGACTCCCATGTTAAAATGCCTTACCTAACATCAGAAATAAGCACGCTTACAGCTTGGTACAAAAATCAGTTTCAGTCTCTATGGATAGTTTCATAACAACTGTAAGGGGTTAAATATATTTTTATTTTCGTTGTAACTCCTTCTTTTGGTCTTTGTTAAGGTTTAAAGTTAGAGATGTGCCTGGTTTGATAGATAGCAGTCCATGCCTGAGCTACAGTCAGCTACTTTTGCCACAGACCTGACCGGCCAGGCATCAAATACTGGACAGTTCTTATTGTTTGAACTGCAAACAAAATAGAGCTGCACGACTAGAAACAAATATACAGTTTATCAAGGGTTTCCGTCAGCGGCCTTTGAGGCAGATACCAAAGCCTTCTACGAGCCTTCAGCTTTATTTAGAGGCAGGAAATTTCCAAAAGTAGCCACCAGCACCCTTACATAGTATCTAAGAGCACACTAACTGACTGGAAACGTGTGTTATAATGGAAAGTTGACAGTTTTGAGTGGGCTTTTTAACTTTAAGGGATATTCCAGTGCAAATTTGTTTTAGACAGGGGACTTTTTTTAAAATATCTTTTAAAATACGTTTAAAATGTGAACCTTAACTTCCTCATCTTTCATACTATATAACTCAGGGTATTGCTTTGGCCCTGTTTGTGATCGCTGCATAACCCTGATGCTGTTTCCTGATAAGCTGGTGGTGCAGATGATGCATCAGTTCATTGTTGTTATTGTGGAAATAACACAACAGAGATTGTTTTATTTTAGCGCGCGTGTGTGTGTGTGAAGGTTTGATGGTGATTTGCATTTAATCTTAAAAGCCTCTTGCTTTTCCCAAGAACTGAGTGAGACAGAGTAGCTCAGTGTGTGTTTGCATGTTTGCGTGTTGTAACCCTAACCTTGAGCTGCAAACGAGGAAATGAGGCAACAGTTTGCATGTCTGAAGTTAACCCATCAGTATCCGGTTTCCTTCCGAGTTTCTTTCTGTCTTCTAGTGGTTTTCTCTTTTCAGCGTCCTACGAGGGGCTCTGACAAAGATGAATTTCTACCTGTTTGAAGAACGTTTTAAGACTTTAGGAAAAGTTTGTTGCACGCTGGCTCTGCTCTTGGGAAACGGTGACAACATGTCATAACATGTCTGCTTTAATATGTTCTGTATTATAATAATCTAAATGTAGTAATCACACAAAAAAGTGTTTTTGTTAGAGTTTTTTTATATGATATGCACATTCATTCATTAGATGTTTGATAAAAATTACTCAGACAAACGAATCCTTACATGGGAGCTACTTTCTGTGTGGCTTGGTCTCTTTTTATGTCTGCTGTTTTTATTTATTTGTGTTTTTTTTTTTTATGGACACCTTTCACGTTGAATAAGTGAAATGAATGCATGTTCAATGTGATAAAAGATATCAGCCAACTTAAGTAAGTGCAGCTTACTTAATTCACTTTGTCTTCAGTGTGACATGCTGTATGTGAGCGTGTGCTCATCTTGTTTTGTGCGTGTGTGTGCGTGTGCGTGTGTGTGTGTGTGTGTGTGTGTGTGTGTGTGTGTGTGTGTGGTGTGTGTGTGTGTGTGTGTGGAGGGTGAA
>VVHJ01057265.1:7507-20194 GCA_015107715.1 Tylochromis polylepis | reverse complement strand
CTCGTCAAGGTAATCCTCTGAGCTTCCGATTATCGTCATGGCAGCCGAATGATTTCAGTGTCGTTGCCGTGGGGATTTTTGATAACAGGGCCGCGACCTTGTTGAGATGATGAGTTTGGATGTGTATTTGGGTCCGTTATTAATTCGTACTCCAGTGTGTGACGGAGAAGCTTTAAGCTGTGTGACAGCTCTGTACATACCTTGGAGTGGACTACATCCGCTGTATGAAGGCTGTTTGCCTAATATTTATATAGTTTTCGCCGCCACTGTGCATTGTACACACAGCAGAGCCTTTGCTCTGTGGCTCTGTTACGTCGGGTTCAGACGACACGATATCAGCCTGATTAGAGCCTGACCCGGACAACTTAGGGCACATGTTGTACAGCTTTAATCTGGCCTGAACATCGCTTTAAGTTCTTAGTAAACTTTGGCCTATGCAGTTGCAGCTGTGGTTTGCGTAGTGACGGGCACAAGCTCACAAGCTGCCTAACACAGAATTCAATTAAAAGGAAAGGTGATGCTGTAGGCGGATAGTCTCAACTGAGAAGACTGAGTAGCCCACATCTTTAAAGGAAGGCCTGTTTATCCACTCGCCACTAAACAGCTTTTGTTTTCCAAGATCATTAGTATCTTGATTTTGGTGTTTGAATCCACCCAGCAGTAAAAGTATGGAGTCACAGAGGAAAGAGAGGCTTTCAAGAAGTACTTAAGAGTTCAGGAGCTAAAAGAGGCCAAATACTACTAAGTACTGTAAATCTGCGTTTCATTTTTAGGTGCAGACGAAATACAGAGCGAAGCCATAGCACTGGTGCTACTCTGTCACTCTCTGGCTTTGTTAGTGTGTGGCTCCATAGTGTCGTGGTTTATGACCCAGATCCCTGGTGAAAGAGGGGGCAGCTGAAAGTAGCTTGTAGTCGGTGACTATATTTTGCTCACAAAACCAGTTTGTGAAATTCCCCGTGTACTCTGGCTTCTTCCCACAGTTCAAAGTGCTGCATGTTTCTTTAGGTTACGTGCTGATTCCAAACTGACCTGTGAATGTTTTCTAGGGTGTAACAATTCTGAAACTGAGATTGTGACCGCACTACAAAGCTCCTCTTTATGGTATTACGTTAGCTTTTAATGCCTAGTAAAGGCCTGCTGGTCTGTTGGTAGCTGTGATCTGTGAACTGAGATATATCAGAAACTTGTTTATGATCAGGTCAGCGTGTCAAACCAGAACTGTGGCCCAAAAGTTGAGTTTTGAGCCAAACTGTGTTTTTGTTTTTTGTTTTTTTTGAGAATTTTTACACCTCTGGTACTCTCTGGCTCTCACCCAGTGTCTGCCGGGATAAGTGACCTGAGATTTATAAGCAGTTAAGAAAGTGGACGTCCGTTTCTCTGCTTATTATTTATTGTTAAGGAAAATCATCAGGCCTCTAAAAGAAGAAGGTTTTGTCCTTGAGTCTCTCAGTCTGCAGTCACACTGTCAGATGAGCCTTTTAGAGTTTACATTATGGCTGTGTTATTAGTATTAACAGTAAGTATTAATATTATACACTGACTGAAATGTGAAACTTTGTAGTCGATGTTTTTGGCCTGATTCTAAAAAAAGACAACTTGAAACAAGTGTTACCATCATAATCAGCATTAAAGGTGATGTTATCACGTAGAGCTTGTTGTCAGGGGAAATTGGATATATTTATATAGCTATGATCTGAGTCACAAAGAGACTTTAAACGATGAAAAAGCAGTTTGATGTGAGATGAAACAACTGTCTTGCTTTGTTTCTGTCTCAGAGGGGCTTCCTGGGTTTCACCTCGTTCTCTCTCAGAGATCTGCTCAGGGTCAAGGAGCCTCACGTCTCTCTTAGCCTCAGGTAAACGTTCTTAAATCTTCCCCTTTCAACCATATTCCATCAAATTTTCTCTTAAATTAAAGTTTATAATTACCCTGTGTCCCCCCCTTATCCAGTTTTACTAACCTTTTGTCTGCATAGTTTAACTCATCAGAAACTTTCCCTAACCTCAACTCCTCCCCCGCCCACCGGCGAAATCACCAGAAATTCACCCTGCAGGCATCCGAAGTTCATTTTAAGTGTGTCTGCACTGCACACACTCTTTTCCTCAGCGTGCATGCTCTCTCCCAGCTTTACCCCATTTCCTATCGTAGAAACTTTTTGAAGTCAATGAATTGCACGTCATAAAAAACTTCCAGGATTGTCAGTTGCTTAGATACCATAGACCACAAGAGGAAGTGAGGAGAGAGCGTGCGGCTCCACCTCTGTAGAAAGTAGAAAAAGGCAGCTTCTTCCTGTTTTGTCACCACAGCATCTTTAGAGAGACAGACGAGGAGCCGTAAAGACTAGATTAGATGAAAAAGCAAATTCAGAGAGATCGAAGGAGGACAGGAAGAATGAAGACGAGGAGAGAGAGGCATAGATCCAGAGCGCGGTCCAGGCATGAGCAAGCAGAGTGCAGTAGGTGTGTCTGTGCTGGCATGTTGTATCCAGGTGTGCCTCGCTGCTAACACATACCTCATGCTGGCTGGCAGAACTGCAGATTTTTGTGTTTTTCATAAAGAGGCTTTCTTTGTTTCAGATAAACTTACAAAAGCAAGGCGGCTTTATCCAGAAATATTTCTTACCACCTTAGTGGAGTTTCTCACCTAGTCTGTCAGATGTGTGTTTTTGTTGGTTCTTCTATCATTTAGTCGTGTAATTTTGTCTTTAGTTAGCTTTTCTTGGTAGCCATTACTTCATAGTTATGTTGGTTCCTGATTACCTTAACGGTGATTTGTTTCTCAGTAACTAATTTTTTTGGTCTTTCTAGTTATGTTGTTAATATTTGGCTTGACCGTGTTAGTTATATTATTTCTAGGTGCAGGTTATCAGGGGGTCAGGAGGTCACTGACCGGTCCCTAGTCTTGTGTAACTGAAGCTTAAGGAAAAATGTGTATTCCATAATGTGTTGGCAAGCGGTTGCTGGTGAATGCTGGTTATCTAGAATAGAATAGCCCTTTATTGTCTGTGTACATGTACCACGAAGTTGTCTATTTGAAACTGGTCACAAAGAGCTTGCAATAACCTCCCTGTCATTGCTTTGGTTGCTGTAGTTTGCACTGAAGATGGCAACTTGTTTGCAAACTCTCAAACACTCAGCTTGAAAAGGTGTGATGCAGCCTGGCAAAAAGCAAATGCTGGTGCAGCACCTTTCTGTGACCGATTTTATGTGAATGACCTCAACCAGTAAGGGAATACACATTTTTCCTCTCATGTCGCTTGTTGTTCCTCGATCAGTCTCTGGGTTGATTCAATGCTTAAAACCCTTTAAATGAGAATTTTCGTCAGTGGGAAAAACAACGAGGAATTCACGACTGGAGGCCTTAAAAAAGTGTGCAGGCTCTATTTCTACTCCAGTTCTCGTGCTCTTTAGCATTGCCTCGTTGTTCTGTTTTGCCATGTATTGCTAGTATTTTGTTTCTAGTGAGCTTCAGCTCTCTATTTAATAATTAGTTTTTGCTTACGTTTGTATTTTTACTTACTGGTTTCTGTTTTTAGCATCTGTTAGTTATTCTGTTTAAGTAACTTTTTATTTCTAGGTAACTGTTACTTAATCTTCTTAAACATGTTCCTTCATGAACTTCTCTTATTAATGGACTTTCCTCGGTACTTTATTAGTGGTTGTAGTTATTTTTATTTTTTACTAGCTTTTTCTTGTTAGTTAACGGGTTATGTTTATGGTTAACATTGGACTGTTGGTTCTCTTGTTTCTGACCGCCTTAAATTGCTCTAGTAAGTTTTGTCTTCTTGGTAGTTAAACTTGCTTTGTCTTTCTCGTTAGCTGATTGTGGCTCAGGTTAGCCTTGTATACCTAGCTTTCTATTTTTTTCTTCCTGTTTGTTTCAATCAGCTTCAATCAGGTAGCAGCTGATTGAAGCTTTGTCTTGCTAGTTATCGTGTTTTTAGTTGGCTTTTCGTTCGGTCTCACTAGCTTTTCCCACTAGTTGCTCTTGTTTGTTTTTAAAAATTTTAATATGTCCCCGTGTGTTCACCTTGTCCGTTCCAAATTATGAATATGAACTATGGAGAGGAACTGAAAAGTGAATCAGGTTTTTCTTGGCTCACAATGGGCCTCTCAGGGGTGACTGTCCATGTGAGCACATCCACATACGAGGCAGAGTCTGTGTTCCCACAGCGCTCTATTCCTCATATTTCTGATATGTTAATGAATTATATTGAATTAACGTGGATTAATTAGCATTACCTGCCTGCCCTACTTAAGAAACCCTTACTGCTTAGCATTCACTTTTTTGTGTTTTTGAAATATGACGCGTCCACTCTTTCTTCATCAGGACGATGGATGGCGTGAACGAGGTGGGGGAGGTGAGGGTGTCCCGTGTGGAGATGGAGGGAGACAACGAGAACCAAACTCCTTCTGAACACAAGGTAGCACGAAGTTGTCTTTCTCTTTCAGTGGTGCTTGTTTGATGCACTGTGGACTTGTCTCAAGTTGACTCTTGGCGCTGTGGTTTCCTTTCTGACACATTTGAGCTCTAAGTTGGTAGATGAGTCACAGTGAAGCTGCTTTATCACTGCCCAGTCTAGCTTTCATTTTAAAGTGCAAGAAGAGAGATAAATAATAACAAATAATGTTTGACCTACTTTCTCTCTTTCCTTTTTCCTGCCCCAGTGTTTCACGCTGTGTGACAGTATTCACGGCTCTGTCCACGACAAAGACAACAGTCCAATGATGAGAGCCGGTGAGGCGCACAGTGTGCAGGATATGTTTCTGTGCTTTAAGATCAGTTTTCCTTCCTTAACCGTGTGTGTGTGTGTGTGCACGCGCACGCAGTGCTGTGTGCTCAGGTCTCTAAGGTGTACAGGTTTGAGACGGAAGATCAGCGGTGGCTGCTGGTCAGGGAGCAGATGTCAGAGACGCCGCTTTCTTTCTCTTTGCCCAAACAGCTACTGAGCTTGCTCATACAGGAACATACAAACAGGTATGCAGGGCTTGTTCTTTGCTCAGAGTGGGCCTTCAGGGGGGTGATTACTAACATTTGAGTCTTATTTTATTTGACAGTATATACATTTCACTTTTATTACTGATGATTACATAAGCAGAAATGTTTACTATACTTAACTAAAATGTACATTTAAACAACTTGAAAAAGTTCAAAGGTGGTAAGTAGATTTTACTTTGAGGCCAGTTTTTTGAGGCTAGTTCACCTAAACTTTTGGCCACCTTACAGACTGAAGTCTAGAAATCTACTGATTAACTTTTTTTCCATTTCTGATACGCAGAGAAGCTGCCGTGCAGCCCCTTCACCATATTGTAGCCTAAACTGCCGAGTCTCTGCTGTTAACTTCCTCCAAGCTATGTTAGCTCTCTGCTAGCTGCTGTTACATGGTGAAGTAAACGCAGGGCAACATAGAACTGAAACAGACGTGTCCATAAGTCAGCACGCTGACACAGATCCAGCCTTCAGGACTGTATCGATATCTGATCCTGATGTTAGACGAGTGCATCCCTGCAGAGATGAGATCATTTGGTGTTTCATGTTTTCAGACTGTGCTTCCTGGAAGTTGTTCATGATGTTATATTTGGATGGGTTTACAGAATGTTTATAAAAATTGTTCATGACCACAACATACGCAGAAGTAGAGTCTGTAAGAAGACGACCCTTCAGAACTAATCTATTACATCAATAACCTGAACTCAGGTACTGGATCAAAATCAACTTGAACCTGAAGTTTAGGGTTTAGTAGTTCAAACTGTTCCTTGTTTATCTTATTCTGGGCGTTGATGCAACACCCCCCAGGTCATCCTCTGTAAGGAACAAGATGTTTAAGCTCCTCCCTTTGTGCGCCTCCCTCGTTTTATGCAGAGGGTGCAGAGATGAACAAGCAGGGGAAACGTATGGAGGGAGATCAAGCTGAACACATTTTTTTGTTACGAAAATAAAGAAACAGGAGTTTGCTGATGTTGACCATCATTTGGCTCAAACAGCCATTGAGCCTGTATTTTAGTTACTGGCTAACACGCAAAAGTTAGAGAACCCATGTTTTCAGCTGCCCCTCACAACAGCAGGTGGGTGGGGCTTCTGTGGCTGAGATCATCGTGTCAGGGATATCACCTGCCTATGACATCATACAAATCCAAAAGTAGAAAAACAGTCTGAAACTGTTTAAGGTTAAGCGCCTTGAGGCGACTGTTGTTGTGATTTGGCGCTATATAAATTGAATTGAATTGAAAACTGAGTGTTTCTTTCAGTCTGAAGTCTTTTTTTTTTTTCCTGTTAGAATTCAGGAAGTGAAGGAACTCTGTGACCTTTCCCCCCACTGGGATGGCCTTCGCCACGATGTCACCAGCCACTGTAACCACATGACCGGCTGCTATCAGGAAGTGCTCGCTGAGCTCGAAAAAGTCTCAGGTGAGGTCACGTGAGGGTCATGTGATCAGATTTTACAGTTGCACTGATATATCCTTGGCTGTCGTTAAGGTTAGCCTAACCACGTCGGCCTGGTAGTACATACCATAACATCTGTAGAAGATTCCTTTGTTTTCTTTCGAGGAAAAAAATAACAAAAAACCCCATAATAAGCAAACAACAAAAGCACAGACTATCGGTCAGATTTTTCTTTTGTTTGTTTGTTTTTGGCTCCGAATTTCAGGATAGTACATGTCTACTTTGAAGGTAAAGCTCATAATGATGGTTAGCTATTCAGATATTGCTACCACACTCATTTCCACTCAGCAGATTTACAGTCTGCACGATCTCCCGTGCATCTTTATACATCCAAACACAGAACAGTAAGTGTGTGTGACTCCGAGCACAGTGAATGGGATCTTTAACATACAGCTTAATACAGTTAAGTTTGGACCGCTAACGTGATCTCATCTAAGGAACTCTTTTTCTACTCATTGAACGTGTGTTTTTGGTTTGTTTTTCTTTAATTTATTGTAGCTTTGTGTCTTTAGTTTTTGTATTTAACTGTATTTTTTGTGCTTAAAAGCACTAAAAATGTCAGCAACAGTTTTAAACTTCCATGTTAAAAATACATTTTATTAATTAATTGAAGCTAGCCCGGCTCAGCTCAGGTCCTTTCAACCTTCCCTACATGGGCACTACACAACAGCAACTTCTCCTTGTCTAATGGTGTCCTTTATTCTTCCGCTCACACTCAGCTTCATCCTGTTTCAAGTCGAGCACCAGTAAGTCAGACAGACACCTTCAGTTTGTTCCCACCAACCTACACTCGCAGAGGATGGAGGTCACCAGTCCCGACAGCACAGGTACATCCAGGA
Source organism: Tylochromis polylepis (assembly GCA_015107715.1). Taxonomy (NCBI): domain Eukaryota; kingdom Metazoa; phylum Chordata; class Actinopteri; order Cichliformes; family Cichlidae; genus Tylochromis; species Tylochromis polylepis. The sequence goes on along the minus strand of VVHJ01057265.1, from coordinate 12,908 downwards.
GCCTCCTGCTTCTTAGAGACGAGCATTTCAAAGCTAACGTACGATTTGGTGTCGTTACGGCCGTCTGAAACGGCTGCTGGCCTCACAGAGACTGTTTAAAGCAGGGAAGTCAGACTCATTTTACATTGCAGGCCTGATACAGCCCAGTGAAACTACATGATAAATGTGTACAATTACAGAAAATCTTTTGGCAGTTCATCGCCCAGATTGTCGGCCTGTTTGATTGTCCTGTAATTATAGAATCGAAATTAATTCACAGAAAATGTCTGGGTTTTTTTTTTGTGTTTGTTTTCCTCCCTGTGGACTCAGTATAAAGAAAAAAAAAGACATTTCTGTAGTAAATGATTAAAAAAAAACAGGAACTTTTCTGTCATTTCCTTGTTTATATATTACTCAATTACTCTGGTGTAGTATGAACTACCCCGGGGTCCTTTATCAGTAGGAAAAGCTGTAAAACCAATGAAAATACAGTTAAAAGTGAAAAAGCTTACTCATTCACATTTTCCAAAGCCATCCAGTGGGCCAGCTTTGAGTCTTTTCAAGGCCTATTCTGGCCCCTGGGCCTTATGTTTGACACCCCTGGTTTAAAGGTTGGAGCTACATAGTTGCAATTTAATTTAAATTCTCTGCAGATGTGTCCACAGGTTTACAAAAAAACACAAGCATGTGGACATCTGCACAGACCCTCGTGCTCCTCGTCTGATATTAAGATAAATTTGTGACACTCGGACCAAAGTGGACGCCAGCGGACTCACAAATGTTTCTAATCATGGCTTAAGTTATGCATGTTACCTGTAAAATTGAACATCTAGAAGTTTCAGTAAGACTGTTGTTGGTTTAAAAGCTGTGGCATCAGTCTGTAGTTTACTTGTGGCTTATGCGTCAAGTCGTAACAATATTTGGTGGTAACTGTTTGAGTGTTTGTCAAAGATTTCCCCCCAAACCGCTCCCTATTGACTGTGGTTGATTGTGACAGAACTGTATCATGCTAGCGTTACGTAGCAGATTTGCCCTGCAGAGTACCATGCAAGACTTTCTGACAGCAGTAGCCATCTTTGGTGCAGTGTCCTGTTTGCACAGTATGAAGCGTCTCACAGTGCGACACGCTTTCCTGCTCCCTTGCGCAGCAGTTACAAGTGTGTCCTTCTATTTTTAATGGTGGTTTGTAAACAGCTTGCAGGTAAATTACTGCAGGTTTTTGTTGCATCCCAGTCGATGCTGATAAATAAGCATAAAACGATTTATTTTAAGATGAAAGAATGTTCACATAAATTAAAAATGTTCAAATATTTAAATATGATTTAAGTGTTTCAAAATCATAACCATTCGCGCTGCTTGTGTGAACTTCCTTTAACTGCTTCTCATTTCTGTCGTGTATTTTTTTTTATTGACTTTTGGTGACACTTTACAATAACCATCAGTCATACATGGTGAACCAATAGTGATTTAAACTTTACCAAGTAGTTATTTTACTGATAATAATAATAAATAATGTTTGCCGTCGTTAGTAGTGCTGTAATTCCTCCTGATGTTGTTTGCGCGATTAGAAGCACAAAAAAACACTTTATGTCAACGCGGCTGTTGTCTCCGAGTCTGCGGCTTCCTTTTTCTTCAGGGCTGTGGTGCATGTGTGGTATAAACGGCGAGACAGAGCTCAGTCGGAGGCTGATTTATAGTAACTCACACCACAGGTTTTCCTAAAGTAAACAGCCAGTGAAAGCAAAAGTACAAATGAAACAGGTGAGAGAAATGGGGTACAAAGGTTCACACACTGGTACTACCGCCGCTCCACTGGCTTACTTCCTACATTCCTAAACATCATCTATGAACTTTATGTGGCTGGTTAAACTGGTTTAATTGGAATTGTTTACCAGTTAGTAAGCATTATCATGTAGCAGCTGTAAACACCACATTACTGATGGTGGTTATTATAAAGTGTTGCTTCCCATCTTCACCTTTCTCTCTCTCTGTGTGATTTAGATGCTACAAAGCTCGCTCACTCACTCGTCTCTGTCCTCAGGTGTTTGGTATGACGTTATAACTTTTGGCGCTCCGGCCGATCATCACCAGGCCTTCAAACACGGGGGGCTGAAGAAACTCCTCAACAAACACACAAATCTCAGGGAAAGGTAACGTCTCCACCTCCACCCTTTATTTCCTCTTTCTCTTCCTTCCTCCAACAGCGTCACACTCAAACATACTCTCCGTCCTTCCCTTTATATTGTTGGCTGCTGTCGGTTAATCTCGATAATCTCGACTCTGTCAGGATTAGCGTCGCGGCATTGTAGCGTTGGCGCACTGATTCTTTGCTTTTTATGGAATTATCTCAGTCTGCACACTGCAGCTGGGATGAATGGCAGTTGTGTACGTTTGAGTCAAAGAGATTGTAAATGCTTGCTGTAAATTAAATTGACCTGAACACGAATATGTGAAAACATGCACTCATGGACAAAAGTTTTGTCGCTGCCACAAATTTTGTGTTTCAGTTTTATTTAGACTATTTTTTTATACGTTTCTGTGATATAGTGATGAACAATCAGAAGCATTTCATGAGTTTGAAAGACTTTCATTGGCAAAGAAACCACATTTAATCAAAGAGCCTGTATTTACAGTGATGACCTTTCTTCTTCATAACTTCTGCAATTCTCTGTGGCACGTGCATATCGGCTAATCCTAATTGGTGGCGATCCTTTCCTGCCTTAAGTAAATCGCAGTTTGTGGATGTCTGCTTTGGAAGGACTGACACTAAAAACTTCTGCGAGCGATCCAGGAGGAAGTTGGGGACGGTCTGTGCATTTTCCAGCACAATGTAAGACTGTAACAAGGCAAACGTTACAACCAAGTGGCACAGAGACCATCAGATGAACATTTTGGGTTCATCCCCAGATCTTTATCTGATTTAGTGTGTGAAACACCAAATTTGTGCCACTAACAAAACTTTTGTTGTAGAGAGATCAGATATAAAGATGTGTTAGTCAATGTTATATTGCATAAAGAGGCGTCTCTAGCTCTGGTCTGTCTCTAAGTTTATTGCCTCTCAGAGATAAAAACGGATTTGTTTGTGTCCACATTTGAAAACTGGAGACTGTGCAAAAAATCAAATCAGGTTTGCTGTGGTTTTTTTGCATTGAGGTTTGGTATCAGTCACTGTAGTGTCTAACAAGCACGTTATGAAGGATAAATAGTTAAAGGTGGGCTTTACGTATGTGATGGTAGTTAAGGATCAGAAATGCTCCGCTTGAGGTTTCAGAACAGAAATGTCCTAACCAGTGGGGGACATCACAGTGCTCGTCGTCTTGGCAGAGCACGTTCACAGACAGAGCTTTGGGGAAGTCGATTGTATAGAATTCAGTGCAAAAATAATCCTACTTCTCACTTTGACTCCAATAAACTCTTTTGTGATGAGTTTATGGCCTCAATCGTCTTTTTGATTACAACATGTTTAGTTTGGAAATAATGGCCCCACCCAGAGTTACATGGACTGCCTAGGCTAAATCAGCTACATTATGAGCGTGCGGCAGTCTTGGTTTTGGAATTGGATGTACCCCACATCCTTCACGTCTGGTTTCAAAAAGCCAAAATGTTCAAGTCAAGGAGTCAAAAAGTGTCCAAACCAAAGTGTCTGTTAGCATTAGCTACAAGGGTCTTTGTGCTTCGTTACAGTTAGCTACATTTGATCTTTATCATGTCCACTGAGGCCTGACTACAGTCCAAACGTGGGTACGTTTTCATTATTGGATAACAAGGGATTGATGTTTAAATTAATACAAATTCATGTTGGTATCTGTTGGCGAGCTGGTAAACATCCCGAGTGTGTGATCTACACAGATGGACTTGTTGAACTGTTCAGTCTCTATTTCTGTTCAGCTTGTTAAAGTTTGCCTCGTCCTTCTTTCTTCTTTCTCCAGCTGTGTCTCTTACTCCCAGGAGGAGAGCTCTAGAGCCAAGGAGCTGCTGACAAGGATGGCCCAGCTGCAGCCGTTGGTCTTCGGGCTCGCCGAGGAGCTGCTCTCCGTCGCACATGAGCTGAACGCCGCCCGGCTGCGGCAGGTCCTGGGCAGCCTGATGGAGCAGGTGAGGAAGGAAGAAGAAGAATAAAAGGTAACCGGCAGTTGTTTGGTCACCGAGAAATCTGATGTTTCCCTTCTGTTATCGTCCCCCAGACCGAGCAGTTTGTGCACGCGCTCAAAGAGGAGCTGGTAAAAAGCGCCCTGCTGGAGATCCATAACCAGTGCATTGCAAACTCCAACAGCAGCCACGTCCACAGCAACGGGCTGCTGTGTGAGAACTGTCCCGCCGATGAGGAGCAGCACGGTGGCCGACGTGACACGGAGTACGACGAGGAGGAGTGGGCAAGTTGGAGTGTGTGTGATGTCTGCGTGTTCCCAGCAGCGTTGTATGATTCCAGTCTTTATATATGTTTGTTTTTGTGTAGGACAGGGTGTGGGTGAATGTCGGAAAGAGCATCAACTGCATTATTGCCATGGTCGACCGGCTGCAGCAGCAAGAGGAGCAACTTCAGGCGGTGATGTCACCAGAGCCGCAGGAAGCCGCCGGGGACACGAACTCTCAGAACACAGGTGACAGTAATTCACATTTCAGACTTCTATTTAATTCTTGACCAAAGTTCATGTTTCTACTACTGTTTGTCTATAAAATCCTTTTCATACACCTTATGTTTTAATATATTTGAAAAAATTCAAAATTCAGCACTAAATTAGGGATTAAAAAAAGCAGATTTGTCAGTTAATAATTTTGCGATAGTTTACGTTTTTACCTGAGTCACCTTAAGCGCTCTGACTGGTGTTCATCAGTAGTACATTCAGCCGTTCAGTCCATAGTTACCTCGGCTGTCAGTATGCTGTGTGTCCATGTGTATTTACTCTGGAGGAGGAAGTCTAAAATCAGTATTATTTGACATTATACGTGTTTTAATATCATGGATTATGCTATCTGATAATTTGGCAGGCTAGCCAACCAGCACTCCCAGTGAGATTATGCTTGCAATAACGTCAATAAGCTAGATACAGTTTTCCAGCGAGGTGTAACTTGGCTATGCATGAATCTTGTGACGCTTAATTTAACCTCGGGATTATCATAGAAATTTCATCTCCAGTCCTTCAACTCAAAATCAGTCCACGAGCGTCTCAGTTTGTATGCCGTGTCTTTGACAATGAAAAGTGTTTAATAGATGCACAGAGCACATTTGAATAACTATATTTAATGCTTCACTGTTTTCTTTCTGTTTGGAAGATCACTTCATCTCACTCATGAGTGCGGCATTTCCTGTGAACTTAGGTTTTCTTGTTATTATTATTGTAATAATAATAATAATAATAATTATCATTATTATTATTGTACTTAGATATCTCGTTTTCAGATATGTTTTTTTTTTTTTTTT
>VVHJ01057260.1:15958-36349 GCA_015107715.1 Tylochromis polylepis | reverse complement strand
CCAGCATGTGCTCCTGACGCAGGGGAAACAAATTCTGTCGGGGATACCTACCTTGGCACCACTGTTGTGCAGGTGAAGGCAAAGGCAAGATATGCGTCATCATATTTTCAAGTCTTTGGCTTGGAAGAAAGTTGGTTTGGAAGCATATCTGGCGACGCTTCATCTTCTGCTTTACGTTTGTGTGGGAGCCCCGTCAAAAATCTGTCCATTAGGCTAGAAATGTCCAAGCATTCTTTTTTTTATTCATACCGTGCCCCCCCTGCAATGGCTCTGCACCCCACACTTTGGGAACCACTGCTTTAGGCAATGAAAGTGCAAAAAGACACCTAAAAGGAGGCAGCTACATGTAATAAAGTCAACATGTAGTACGTGAAAAAAAATGGTGAGACCAAACCTGGCCTTTTTGCTTGGACAAGTAAGGCTCAGTGATGCTCCGTGCCCAAGCACTCAAAAACACGGATTTAACAAGACTGAACGAGCACTTACAGCATACAGCAGCGTTAGATAGTTGCTACCTAGAGCATGGCCCAATGTACAAATGTGATTGGAAATGTCTTCAAATATTACCGTAAGTTGATGCAATTAATTGGGGGCTTATCTAAATTAAAAGAAATGTGAAAATTAGATTTAAAAAAATTTCAGTCTTGGGGGAAATGTTAGATCTCTGTTCTCTGAGGACAAGAGTCTTCAGAGAGTCTGCAGAAAATCAAAGTTTGCCTTGTCTTTTTGGGTTTTTTTTTCCTGCTAACAGTTTTAAAACCATTAAAAACAACAAGCTCCAGCATGAATGCATTATAATGACATTCATAATAGAGGTTTTATGCTTGTGGGTCTCTGTCTTAACCACTTCTACCAGTCACCTATTAACTTCAGCGTTGAGATACTCTGAGCGTGTAATGGAAAACAAACACAGATGAACTATGTACACACACCCCTCATGATCTACACAGCAATAAATTGGGAAAACACACACCCACACCCTCCCATAAACTGCTACAAATTCGATCACGATAACACACCCCACACGGCTGCGTAACACAGAGCTTGTGTTGTACAGTTAGGGTCACGCAACTGATCAATACTTCGGGAATGTGTGCAAGTGTCACTTTGTGCACCTGCCCTTGAGCACAGCCTCTGGATACTAACACAATAACTTCATTGTTGTCTTATTTTAAGATGCTTAAAGTGGGATTGTTAAATGTATTGATTCTCAGTATGAGTAACTGACTGTCCTTCTCCCCACTCTCTCCGCAGATGTTGAGTTCAATACTGTTTGCAGGTATTGGTGTTGTGGGGGCCGGTTACTCAGTTATAGTTTCAGCGGTGGCCATCAACCATGGACCTAAGTGTTTTTTTTCAAACGGCACCTCAACACAATGGGGCTATCCCTTCTCAAATGGGTGAGAGAGAGAATAATCAACTGTTCAAATGCGTGCAGTAGTTTTTTAATCACTCTGTGCATATCAATAGAATGATGAGCATGTCCTTTCTTTCAGCTGCGTACACATGAAAGCATTTGGAATATTTCTCAGCAAAATTTGCAGCACCGCCACTTCGCAGTGCACAGTGAAGGCAGCGGTTTCAGATAGTCTGGGGACTGTTTGGGGATTCTGTTTGCAGCACGAATGCATGACACAAACAGACAGATTTTTTTTTCTTAGACATACAAATACTGTTTTGTAAAGGGGCTTCACATTAAATCTGGCAACTGATTTGCTAAGAGCTAAACACTGAGAAATCTGCGACAATGACAGTGCAGGGACTGCTATTAGGCTTTTTAAGCACAACTATGTTCTCTGCTGTCCCTGAGGTCCTGTCAGAGAGTTTAGTGCTGGGTAAATCACTTCCTGAAATTGAACATTTAAGAGTTGAAGTTGAAGTGCTACCTTTGCTGCACTTGTCTCTTGTATCTTAAGGTAAACTGTGGCTCACGACACATTTCACATCAAAAATTTGCTCTTTTCTTTTTAACATTTCCTCTACAGAAACTATCTGAGCAACTCAACTTTGAGGGATACTATGTGTCAAGAGCCAGTGGGTGTGGTACCCTGGCATCTGTCTCTGTTCTCTGTGCTGCTGGTCATGGGTCTGATCCAGGTGGCACTGTGTGCTGTGCAGGTGATAAACGGCCTGCTGGGAGCTCTGTGTGGGGACTGCTGTGGCTGCTGTGGAGGGGTCAGTCTCTAGTCTGATACGAGTTTCTCTTCACTTGAGCCTGTGTATGAACTTATGACATGAACTGGCTAATATGCAGGGAGACCTGAATTCAACCCATCATAATATTATAATTATTTATTTATGTACCTCTCTAAAGCACTATTTTCTATTTCCTTGTATGACAAAATTATGGATCTTACTTTCAGTTACATTTTTACTTGCTTAAGGATTTTTTTTTTAGCCTCTAAAGCTCCTGGAGCCTCTTTTGCCATTTTAATTAAAGATTTCACACCTTACTGTTCTGACATTAGCTTCATAGTGCTGGACGATATCATGCAATTGCTTATAGGTTGAGGATTAGTGTTAATAAACAAAGTTTTTTTCTTAAGACACACAAAAATGTTAATGATTTTTGTCTTTCAGAGTGATGGATCCAGCTGAGCATTTCGTGTGGCTGAAGGTTGCTGGCTTTCCTGTATTTATTCTGGTTCCAGATGATCTGATTCTTGCTTAAAACTAAGTAATATAGCAGCATTTTGTCAAACGGCTCATTGATTCCAATGTGGGATTTATCAGAAAACACTGGAAATGACAAGAGCTCTTTAAGAGTTTCCTGTTTCCTTCCTAATGAACACAAAGAGTCTGTCTTTTTCTTATTAAATCTGAATCTGCTATGCTGCAAATAATTTCCAACACTAGCCACTATAGTCCCTGATTTCCTCTTGCTATATGTATTAGTTTTTTGTTTTGTTTTTTTTTGTAGCGTTAAACTCGCTTTAATTCAATAAGAAAATATATTTAATGTATAGATAGCAAATGGGACCATGGGACATACTATGGATTTTATTTTTAGGTTTTTTTCTATTTTTTTCTCTTGTGTAGTCAAACTTAAACAAATGTAACTCCTAAAACTGCCTTCTTTTATAAACAAGGAGTTTTATCTGTTGCTTGACTGCCTCCTGCTGAGGAAGATGTAAAATGAACCTACACCATTAAAAAAAAAAAATAAAAATAAAAAAAAAAAATCACATCTTCCAGAGAGTGGTGTTATTTAAAGACTGGTTCCATTTCTTAAATCTATCTATTTTTATATGTATTGCTAAATGTACTGCTTTCAGCCTAAATTAATCACTATGGATCACTATTTCCCTTCATTTTTTGACATAATTAGAAATTTTCTCATTAGACTTTGATTTTTATGATGTGTTAATAAAGTCTTTCATGGGTTCACTAGATGATAAGGGGTTTATATTGATGTCATCCAGAATCAGTTTCAGTATTGCACACTAAAAGTCTCACATCTCCAAACAGATGTTATTATAATTAACCAAAAAAAAAAGACTAAAATCTAAAAGTAGGTGGGGGAAAAAACATTTTAGTTAAATAAAATAAAAATAAAAACTAGATTTTGAAAACTAAAAACAAAAACTACCTGAAATGATATTGGGAGCTTGAAAAACTAACTAAACTAAACTGAATATACAGAGTAAATATCCTTAGTTTTGGGATTGGTTAGTTTGGTAAAAGCTTTATTAAAGGTTGCCTGATGAGGCATTGATCAATGTGTTTATTGAGACGTATGAAACTTGAAAAGGTTCTGTATTTTTCTGTAATGCCTGTGCTGATTTTCCTAAATCTTGGCTCTGACATTTTAATAATAATTAAAACCGTAATGCCAAGTGTATTATATTTGACACATGAATATTTGTGAGTTTTTAAGACCTTTACATCATCGATGTGATTTTTTTCAATGAAAAAACAGAATAAATCACACAAGAAATTTTAAGCAATAAATTCCATAAAAATACATGCTGTAGTAAAAATGATTTTTAATGATAACACAATGACTCCTATATTCATCCATCCATTCTCTTCCATTTATCCTCATCAAGGTTGTTGGAGGGCTGAAGCCTACCACAGGGTGAGATCTTATATATGCCAAGTTGTTTATTTATATTTTTTTAATTTATTAGAAGGTTCAACAAACACTCCAGTTTCAAGAAATTAGAATTTTCTGGAAATTATTTCATGGTTTATGCTTTACACAGGTAAAAAGACTAAAGCTAATGCTGAAACTCATTTAAAAAAAAAGCATTTCATTTAACATCAAAATAAAGAATCTGCAGAAAAAAACATAATGCCTCATTCAAAGTTTAATATGCACTTAAATATTAAAATTAGCTCCTCATTGTTTAGGTCAGAGAGGAATTCATAGAGCCAAATCATTATTTTACTTTTGATGCCAAATTACTTTTTTAATGTAATTCTTTACCTTTACTTACATTATGATATGATCAGTTTTACCTTAACAGTCTAAACATCTAAATATTTCCTCCACCAAACATATTTGTGCTAAAAGTGAAAATGTGCAGAGTGGCTTCTTTTTAGGTTTTTTGAGAAAGATTATTTTACTGGATGTTTGTCACCAATGTAACAACATGGTAAATGCCAATTTAATGCTGTTGTCAGGCAACATGAAGTTAACTAAATAAAAATAATAATAAAAACAAAATACAAAAAGTGTACCTAAGCACAGTACTTTTTCTTTTTGGGTTTACTTTTTTCCACTTCTTAATTGTATTTTCAACTAAAAGATATTCACACAGATTCAGACACATTCCCTGAGCTCTGCACGGTTATCCATAAGGAGGAAGCAAAAACTGGGACTCGAAGTAAATGCACTCTGGTAAGAGCTTCACTTGGTTCCATTTTTATATCAAATTCTGATCTTAACAACAGAAGTTTAAAGTTATTAAAAAGTTTAATCTCCACTAAATTACAGACTATGTCAAAATGAAAGAAATTCAAGACCACAGGATCTACCAACAAAGATTCCGCTAACCCTGGGAATGCTGGCTGGAAGTTCACAAAGGAACCCAGTGTATCTTCTAAACAGCCAAAGGACCAGTTTTCATGTTCACACTGAAAAATAATCACGTGCATATCAAGAACATGAAAGCATCTGCTGTCTGAAAAGTCCACTGCCGTCCAGCTGCAGATTTTAATGATTGTGTGCACAAGCCAGAAGGCTGACTTAACTGTGTTGGAGACAAATAAGACCAAAATTTTTAGATTTAAATAGAAGCATGAGAATGGAAAGCACTGCATTCAGCAGAAGAATTGTGTTCCATTTTCTAAGTATAGTTTAGATTGTTTTGCTGCATCTGAGCCAGGGTGGCTTGTTGGGGCCTGCCTGAAATTTTTTTTAAAAAGTTTTAAAAGCTTTGTAGCTTATAGTTCATAGTTCATGTCAGGTAACCTTGTTTTGTGTGGGCTAAAGTTCCTAACCAGAGTGCAGGACTGATCAACTATTGTCACACAATGCAGTCACGCCAGATACCAAAAGCAAAATTTCACATATTTTTCCCGTCACAAATGTGTAATATTTCATATCAAGCAACATCAGTATATAAATAACCAAGTCTAATATTTCGTCCCGTTTGCTTAAGTTTACATTTGGTTTTCTTAATATATCCCAGCTATGTTTAGGCCTTCCATTACGTCTAAGACCTATTGTTTTCAAATTGTCAAACAAAAAAAAGAAAGCACAAAAGAACAAAACATAACTTTAAAAATGATAAACTTCCAGTTTTGCCTCTGTTTGTTGTACTATAAATGCTTACTTTGTACGCCAACTCGTTTCTGTCGACACTACTGTAGCGGAACTGAAATTGTAGAAACCACTTTTCAAGCACGGAAGTGAATAGCTACGTACCAGAGCTTATAGTAGGCTGTGTGCTCGCTGACCCTGGAGAGAAATAGCTGTTAAAGTATGAGGTTTACATGCTGAAATAAAGGTAATGTTATCGTCTGCGTTTTAGGAACGGGCCCCTCTTTAGTGTTGGCGCTTTAGCTGTGTAACGTTTGTTTTGAGCCTCACCTGTAAGCCGGTGTTTGCCAGGGTGTGCAGTGTAAACAGACACACGTAGGTCCTTCTAGAATCTAGAAGGACTCGGCTACACAGCAGCAGGGGTGCCAAGTCCTCGAATTTATGTGTATAATTATTTATTTATTTAATGTAACTGTAAAAATGTCGTTAGCTACCGGAGACGCGTCACCTGGCAGTGTAGGCGAGTGAGGTAAAGATAAAGACTGATTAGTTTGACAACTCACACCACCTGTACACTTGAACAGACGATTTTCCCTATCCTCAGAGTCTGAAGTTACTGCTATAATTGATGCATTTATTATGATTAATAGGCTTTGTGTTCCTTTAAATTTATAGATGTTTAATGTTTTTTCTACAAAATCATTGAAAATTCCTTCCTCTGTGAAGGAGCAGAGCTAGTGAGGATGGATGAGTTTAAATACCTGGGGTCAGCCATCCACAGCCACAGACAGTGCACAAGAGAGGTGAAGAATACTAGCAAGAGTGATTTGTGACAGAAGGATAGCAGTAAGAGTTAAAGAGAAGGTTTAGAAGCTTTTTTTTTTGTTTTTATTTGACCTTTATTGTGTGTTTTTGCTCATCTTAACCTTTCCTTTCCCCCCTTAATCATTAGATGCTTTCTGTTATATTCAGAAAAAGCAGCTTTGCAGCCCAGAAGGTAACATACACATGATTTTACAGCTGTATGTTTTTTGTAGTTTTATAACATGTATTGGGTTTTTTTTTTTTTAACTTTGTAGTGAATATATTTTCAGGTATTACACTGGGCAGATCCTGTGCAAAAATGCTGGACATCAGCCCTGACTGGGGCTTCTGGTGGTGGATCTGTATCTTCCAGCTGGGCTTCATCAGCCAGTCTCTGGTTTGTAGGAAGAAGAACAGGACGAGCAAAACCTCTTGCTGTGTTTCGTTTTAAGAAGACTGACCTCTTTCAGAGAACCCAAAATCATGATGCTTCTTTTTGGGTGAGGAGCCAACACTTCCACTCTTCTGCTGCGAGGCTGAAAAAGCGAGCACTGCCTGAACCTCCCCCTAGAGAACTCGATCTGTTGCGCTATGACATGAAGGATTTGTTGAAAAGTCCCAAACCTGCCCTCTACTTGGGGTTTGCGGGACTTATCCCCTTCGTCTCACCCACTCTGTTTATGGCTGTGACTGAGAGCTACTACCCAGAGTTGGCTTATGCCCAGCTAGCCTATGCTGCCTCCATCATTTCTTTCCTTGGTGGAGCAAGATGGGGATTCTCTCTCCCCGAGAGCAGCCCAGCCAAACCTGACTGGATAAACCTGGCCAACAGCGTGGTCCCCTCCCTCTTAGCCTGGGTGACCATGCTGATGAGTGACAGCATTGTTCCTGCTGCCACCATGGTCATAATGGGACTTGGAATCTCACTCCATTATGATCTGTCTCTCCTTCCCACTTATCCCAGCTGGTTTAAAGCCCTGCGCGCCATCCTGACCATTGTTGCATTTTTTTCTCTTTTAGGCACCCTTATAATGAATGGTTCCTACCCAGAAAAGAACATTTTCAGAGATTGATGACTTTTGACTGGACATGACATCCCTGGGTTATGCTACATTTTTATTTGGGTGATCTAACTTCAAAGTTTTTCTTGATATTGACGATCTCCGAACCTGTTGGGTTGACCTAGAAGTTGCGTGTGTTATACATCATGTCACAAAATGAACTTTGTCAAAGGAAACCGGAGATAAAAAATTCAAGTCTGTCCATCTTTTAGTAACAGGTGTTCCTCTTTTTCTTGGTAATGTGGACAAAGTGTGTGCCATACCGTTTTGTGTTCCGCATAAAGCCATTATATTAAACCTTCTCTGTATATAAAACACGAACCCAGTCGATCATATTATTGAGAAGAACCATGTGTCAGTGATTTTTGAAACCACTAGGAGACGCCAAAGTCAAGGATATTCATATTCTATGCAGCAAGAAGGAAAATAAAATAGATTGAAAGTGTAATACCTTCTGACTGAGTTAATATTTTACATACACTGGGGAAGATAATTATTTGATCTCCTGCTGAATTCGTAAGTTTGCTTACTTATTAAAAATATTAAAAAAGAAACAAACAGTCTCTTATGGTATAGTGTGATATTTATTTTAATGGAAGGCGATGGAATATCAACCAAAAAAAACACATAAGTTATAAATTGTTTTGTATGTCTTTGAGTGAAATAAGTATTTAATCCCAAGCAAAACATGACTCAGTACTTGGTGGCGAAACCCTTGCTGGTGAGCATCGCGAAAAGATGTTTCTCGTGGTTTATCGGGTTTGCACACTTCTCAGGAGGGACTTTGGCCCTTTCCTTTTCACAGGAACTCTCTAAATCCTTTAGGTTTCTCAGCTGCTGCTTGGCAACTCAAAGCTTCAGTGCTTTTCACAGATTTCTATAGCACTGAGGTCTGCAGGCTAGCTCAGCCACAACATGACCTGAAAGTGCTGCTTTAGCCACTCCTTTGTTGCCTTTGCAAGGTTTTGGGTCATTATCTTGCTGGAAGAGCTATCCACGATCCATCTTTAGTGTTCTGGCTGAGGGAAACGGGTTCTTGTACAAGACTTTACAGTGTATGGCCCCATCCATTTGCCCCTCAATGCGGTGAAGTTACCCTGAACCCTTAGAAAAAAGAAAAAAAACTGTCCCAAAGCGTAATGTTTCCACCTCCATGCTTGACTGTGGGGATGGTGGTGTTTGGGTCATACTCAGCATTTCTCTTCTTCATTTGATGCCAAAGAGCTTGATTATGGTTTCATTTGATCACAACACTTTCTCCCAAGCCATCGCAGAATCATTTAGATGTTCACTGGCAAACATGTGTTACAAGATTTCACCCCATTACAGCGTGGTGCGTTATCAAAGATTTCCTTGGTCCCAACTGCCTTCAGATCATTAACAGGCTCCTCCTGTGCAGTTTTGGGCTGATCTACCACCTTTCTCATGATCATCCTCATCCAGCGTAGTTTAATACACTGGATACAATAAAGCCTCAGCGATCAAGTGTCACACAAGGCCAGAGACGTGAACACAGTGTAGAATAAAAACCTGGGCTCACTGTACACTCATCGTCTCAGCTGGACAAAAAATAACTTTATTACGGCTTGAAAAGAAATGCACGCATATCTTTTAACATTTGTATCCAAATTTATTCACATAAACACCAGCGCCTAATAAATATTTGAAAGAAAGGCAAGAGAAAACAGGGGTGCTGAAGTCCACAGATATCTGAGAAAAAAAAATCATATAAGGCACGTTTCTCCTTCTTTGTCCCGTATAAAAAGACCCTTTGATGAACCAAAGATGAAACCCCTTCCTAAAAGGTCAAACCTCTCTCAGATGTCACACAATGTATAAATACAGTATTGCACTTGTTTTTGGTTTTTTTTAGTTTCTTCAGATTTCTTTGTGAAACAGTTTCCCCACCACACATGGGACTTGGTGAGATTATTTTTGATGATAAGAAGATAAACAAAAAAACAGAAAAATGTAGCATGTGATTTCTTGGACTTTTTGATTAAATATTAGAGTAATGTTTCAATTCAACAACTAAACCAAAAAGAAATTACCCCGATAAGTGTTCTTGGTTTTCAAAGCCAGAAATGAGCTGATCTCAAGTAGATCATGAGGCTTGGTGGAGTACTTAAAGCTAGGAGTGCACAGTAAACACAACCAATATTTGGAAACTTTGTAGGGATCTTGTTACTGATTGTCAGGCCTGCGTTAGCGCTGCAGGATTTTCTTTGTATGAGCAAAGGCCTGCAGTCACATCTACAAAGGTTCCATCTGCAGCTGTTTGAGTCCAGACTTCAGTGGACTGCAGGTAAAGAAGGGCAAACACCATATGGAAAATGGAAAAAAAAGGAGGGAGTGTTTTGAAATTTAAAAAAAAGTTTGCTGCACCTTTTCTTACACTCGTAAACACGTGCAGTCACAGAAGACTCTGTTACCTACTTCTGAATACCCAGACCAGACCGCATGTACTCATACACCACGTAACTAATGCTGACGGCTGGTATGACCTTCATGAAATTGGGCAGGATGCCACGATAAAGTCCAAAGAAGCCCTCCTTTTCCATAATCTTCTTCACCATCAGATTCATCGGCAGCTGCTCTGAGCCCTCAAGAGAAGCTGAGAAAAGAAAGGTAAAGTCAGATGAGTGAAGAAAAAGATTTCCTCATGTTTAAAATCTCTATATTTTGGAAGCATTGGCTGCTTGTAAGCAGCATATGTTTGAAATTAGCTGAGATTAAAGAACTGAAAATTGTTTTCCAAGTGGAAATGCTGATGACTTCAGAATAAAGCACAAAGTCATCAGTTAAACCTCATAACTATAGGACAGTTTTGAGGTACTTCAATGCATTTAAGAGACAAATGGAAAATAAAACCTATTCCAGTATATTTACGTGGATACTTTTTGGTGGACTTCATGTAAAATATAGGAACAGTTATTAATAGAGCATGTTTTGTATAAAAGTGTAAAAATGTATATAAAAAAAAAAACACACTTTAAACCTAACACATACATTTTTATATTCTTACAGTTACAATCACGTGAAAAAGAAAGCCCACCCTCTTTCAGGTGTTTTATATATCATCATTTGGAAGTCTTAAATTATTTAAACAGAGCCACTGATGAACAACAATACTTGACATATTATACAGTGCTATTACTTTTTTTTACCAGAGTACCAGATACTGCTAATCTGATAACTGATTATCAGCCAGTATGAGCACCTCTATTAAAGGAGAAGTTCTGGCAGTTAACACAATGCCATGGAGGAAAAACCTCTGCAATGACCTTAGAGAAGCAACTGTTGCTGCTCATCAGTCTGGGAGGGTTATGAGGCCATTTCCAAACAATTTGAAGTAAATCATTCTGCAGTGAAAAAGATTATTCACAGAATGTACGATGCTCGGAGAAACTGCAAAAAAACCCCAGAAGCTTAAGAGAGCTGTGCACGAATGCCCACAAAGCTTAATGAAGAGAGACTAAAACCCTAAGTACTAAAGTTGGGTTTTATTTATTTATTGATTTTTCACCTGACTGTAAATAAAATTTGGATAAAGGGCTTATTTATGATATTTTGTACTCTGGTACTTTTACTTTAAATGATCTCAGCACTCATTCAGGCCCTTTACATTTTCTTCGCTTTAATACTGGAGCATATGCACATCTCACGTGTCTAATAAACATTGTAAAGACTCGCACAGATGTATTTTCCATTTAAGCAAAGACTTCATGAAAAAACTTGATATTGAATTTCCTTGTAAAACACTTAATAATCTCTGAACAATCTCTGTGGCATTATGGGACCGGAAGTTAAATGCCAGCATTTAAAAATGAGCGGCTCTTTCTTTGACGAGGTTTGGGCCGCCATACCTTGTGCCTGCATCCGGGTTCGGATCAGAGCGAGAGGATAGCTGGCCAGCTGGCCGCAGGTGCTGGAAATGGTACCACAGCCCAGCAGCACCAGAACCCCTGGATTGGCTGTGTCTTTGGCATAGTTGGACAACCAGAGGTTCTTCAAGCTCTGTTAAGAAATACACAGATATGATTATTAGATGAGGGTTTAATGTGTCATAATTTGCAAAATCAGCACACAAGTGATGCTTAAACAGATGAAAATGGAGTTTGCTATGGAAGTGTAGCATTGTAGGTAAATCTGAATCTTCTGAACATTTTTCCAGACAGGAATGATTCATCAGAATTTACCTCATACACTGCCAGATCTATCCCAGCATAGGGGATGATGCCCAGAATGTTGGGAACGTAGCCCTTGTAAAATGCCTTCACTCCCTCATTCTTCAGGACTTTCTTGGCACAGTCGAACATTCCCGAGTACTGTCCGGTTTTCCTCAGGGTCATACGGGTTTTCATCACCTGAAGAGGCAAAGATTATTAGTATGGATGTATTACATCAGGCTGCACATGTGGCTCAAGGTGTTACTGCATGTTTTATGCTACCAGATTGGTTAAAGACATCTACAATTTGTATGGACACTGAGACGTAACAAAACAAGACACATGAGGTATTTAACAAACCATTAAACTGCACATGCCATGTATACAGTATGTGTCTCCATATGTGATGGAAACTTGTTTGTCCCTCCTGTGGTGCCTCCTCCTGTTACTGTCATCCACACATTCACTCTTTATGCATCTGTGCTATAAAGACTACACTTCCACTCACCTCCATGGGGTATATGGCGGTTTGTGCGGTGGCTCCAGCCAACGATCCTGCCATGAACCTCTCGTGGGTCTTCACCTTTCCTGGTTCACTGGACAGCAGCTTCTTATACTGGTGACACAGGGACATGAAAACTGAACCGCTCAGCAGGATCATACATCAGTGACAAAAATGACTGCTGGTGTTAGTAGTTCTCAACGTGTAACATTTAACACGACCATAAGCTGTTTTATACTGGAATCTGTTAGGAGGAATGGAACAGCACTTACCTGTTCATAAGCCATGAATTTAATGGCCGTCTCGGGGGCGATCTTCATGACATTGATACCATTTCCTCGCCACAAAGAAGTCACCCCTCCTTCTTTTAACATTTGCTTAAAGCCGCTGACCAGGCTGATTTTGTTGCTCTTAGAAGCGTGCACCTGGAAATAAAAAGCACTTTTAAGTCGTGACAAAGCAGCAGCTCAATGCAAGGGCTTGAAAATAAATTGCTGAAATTCAAAGTGAGCATCAGAATGGAGAAGAAGGGTGAGTTTGAATGTGGAATAGCAGTTGGTGCCTTTCTTCTTCATGTAAGCATGGATCGATCCTGCCATGAATCAGTGGCTCAGGCTGGTGGTGATGGTGTAATGGTGTGGGGGATATTTACTTTGGTACACTTTGGGATCATTACTACCAATTGAGCTCACCCGAGTACTAATGGTGTCCATCTTCATCCCTTTATGACCACCGTGTATGCATCTTCTGATGGCTGCTTCCAGTAGCATAATGCTAATGTCACTAAGCTTAAATCAACTGGTTTCTTAAACATGACAGTACATCACTGTACTGATGGCAATCCAATAGAACGCCTTTGGGATGTGGTGGAATGCGAGATTTGTATCATGGATGTGCAGCCGACATATCTGCAGCAACTATGTGATGACGTCAAGTCAATATGGAGCAAAATCTCTGAGGAATGTTTCCAGCACCTTGCTGAATCCTTGCCGTAATGAATTAAAGCAGTTCTAAAGGGAAAAGTGAATCCAACCCAGTACTAGCAAGATGTACCTAATAAAGTCTCTGGTGAGTGTATTTATATGGTTGTTTTTTTTAAAAACAGGATAGCCCAAACTAACACGAGACCATTTTTCTAAGCTAATTCTGCACCATTTTTGCAGCCATGCTACAGCATTTTGAAGCACATGTACCACCACATGAACCAATGAACACATTTAATAAAAATCCAGTTCATAGAGAAGAGTACACAGGAACAACCTAACAGGCATCTGATAAAATCTAAAAGAAATCTTGACCCACCTGCATGAAGACCTTCATTCTGTCCAGAGGAGCGGTTCCTGTACGAGACACAGCTCCGGCCACAGCTCCTGCAGTCAGCTGCTTCCACCACAGGCCCGTCGTCTTCTCCTCCTCTGTGAACTCATCTGGGATGGTGAGGCTGTCACCAATGTCCAAAACCTACACCCAATACAGTACAATCAAGTCACAGTCAAAGAGACTGACTGTTGAGCATAGACTGTTTATAAAAGATGCACATATCCTCTGGGACAGACTTAATCCTGTATCCTTTGTAATTATTATTAGTATTATTTATGATTTATTCACTAAAATAAAATATTCACTCCCTAAAAAATAGAATAAGTTCATCAAATAATAAAGCCAAAATATATTCATTAATAATAAAAATTTTTAAATATCCCTATTGCAGTTCCATCTTTAAGATCCACTAAGACCATAAGTTCCTCCTGTACTTTTCTTTTCCCAAACTAACTACTCAGTTATATGGCTGTTTTTTGTTTTTGCTTGCTAAAACTATCCTTCCCCCATTATTTCACAGTGAACAAGGAATGCTCCTTGATAATTGGGCTTGCTTGCTAGCACTGGCTAATTAGCTCTGCCCTCTTTTCCAAAATATACAGAAAACCCCCCACCAAAAAGCACAGAAATGGCCAAAATGTAAAAATGAATAAATAAAGGCTTTAACACAGGCATCCACACAATCTACTGGGTGCTGACATGGTGGCTATGTCAATCATCTGCATACAGCCTATGCTGTTACGCTAAGTTAAAGCTAAATAGTCCCTGAAAGAAAAACTGCAACTTTCTCAGGGATGGTGAAATCTCAGATTGGTGTGTGATACTACTGCCAAAACATAAGAGCTTTGTTCTATAGGGCTGCCTAAACAAATTCATTAGTTCTGATTTTGTGTCCTAGATTGGCATTTTGAATCCTTTTAAATGCAGTTTCACTGTTTACCCCTTGAAAGCCTACTAGGAGGAACCCTTAAAGGCCTCTTCTGAACTGAGCGGTTTCTGTTAGGGAACAAAATGATTTGCATCAGAAGTTAGTGAGGGTGGTCTCTCCCTATGCAGCCCCCCCTTTGGGAAACCCAGGAACTATTCTAATGGTCATTAAACCACGTCTTTATTAATAAATACCAAGGTGTAAAAACTCATCATTAAGAGTTGAAACCCACTGGACTGCTCTGCAGATTAACTTTTAGCTCAGCTGGACAGCCTCATAACCACACATTTCCAGCTTCACCTTGAACGTAATGCCTAGAAGGATGGGACACATGCCATATCCTTATCCAAAACTTGCGTAACTACAGGTCCATGCTGTGAGATCAGTTACATCACTGCGTGTCACTGACGTAAAGCTGCCGTTTTGAGATCACAGATGCAGCTGGGTTTTTTTTCTTACTCTCACCACTGCACTAACTGTGTCAGTCTTATTTTTTAAACAAACCAGAAATAATAAATCTGCCTCCTAAAGACATTTTTAAGGCAGCAGTTGACGGCTTACATTAGTTTTAGCTTTATCTGCAAATAGAACACTGTGTTATAAAATTAATGGTGAGGATGTGGCTAAAGATTTGCCTTGGCACCCTTGAAGCTTAAAATCCCATTTGTCTTATTTTACCTGTGCATTACATCAGTAATCAGTAGATGGGACTCTTCACACCTGACATGATGCAAACATGAAATATTAACCTTCCGGTGTTCTCCGGTGGACATAATGGCTACACTATTTCTAAACTACCTCAACTATGCCTCGGCTAAAGATAATAATACTTTTACCCATGAACAGATGACAACCTAAACTCAACATCTGAATACAAGAACCTACCAAATCCACATCCACCTCATTCAGCCAATCGTCTTCAAAGTCGAGGAAAAACCAGCTTTCCTGTTGTTGCTGTTGCTGCTGGTGAGGCTGCAGCAGAGCCAAGGCCATCTCAAACCTTTGATAAAGCTGCTAGCTCTAGCACAAGGTCCCTCCTATAAACACCAGTTCTCAAACCCGTCAGGATCCTTCACACAATTCTGATCAAGTCCCCAGACAGAGGTTGAGGGTCCGCAGAGCAATGCACTGAATCCAGAAAGCTTCGCCTTGAACTCTGGAAATAATGAGACCTTTTCATTGCCATAGATGCTCCCAACAAGTCCTCAAGTCTCACAGATGCATCATCTCGATTTCCTCTCTCCTGTCCCTTTCTAGACTAATTAGTCTTCCTCTCACCTCCTCCAGTCCTCCTAATGACACACTAATCCATCCACAGCTCAGGCTGAAATTAGCTCATCTCTGCCGAGCTTAGAAACCAATGGTTAATTTGACTTCTGAGCTTATGCCAGTGAATGAACTCAGTGAACGCTAGAGATTAACCACTGACCGAAAGTAGACGCTCCTCTAGCACGCAACTGTACTTAAATATATGCAGCAGCCCTTCAGGATTTGATTATTCCCTGATAATGTAATAAAATGTCAGAGTTTAATGTTTGCTCCACTCAAGACTATTTGTTTTACAATTCAGAGTTCATTTCATTCAGAAGTGACAACTTCTTCAGACTCCTCCCCCCTCACATTTGTCCTGGACATGAATGAATCAGAGGTACTCATCTGTTGCCAAAGCTCTCCCAAAACCATTACTGCATGTCACCTCTCTGTGGCAGAAACCTGCACTGCAACTAAAATATTCAACAGTATACAGAGATTAAACTTTAATATATTACTGTTTTTGGTTATTTTTTAAATAAAACACAGACCACCCCGAGAAATACGGCATCTTCTGCAACAAAGCCAGCCATTGAAATAGTGCAAAGCAGCACCCGGAATTGCCAGCACCAACCACACCAACTACTCAAACATCAGCAACAACTGCAACCATCTGAAACTAATGCCAACTACTGCAAATAAAGCAATTGCTAAAACCACAGCGACACACACAGCATACTGTAAAGACAGTGAGTAGCGCCCCTCACCGTGGTGTGCTTCCAGTAGCGGATGATCTCCTGCAGGCTGGTGGCTGGGTTAAACAGGAAGTGCTCTCGCCATTCATTCCAGTCCACAGTCATGGTGCCATCCACATCAATACTGTAGGATAGATGACTTTTTTTTAAGGCTCTATATTTTAAAACAAGCACTGATAATCAAAGTAAAAGTTGTTTTTTTGTTTGTTTTTCTTATAGCACGGTTCCTGTTTCTGAGCGTATTTTTTTTTATTAAAAAGACATGATAGTATCTGTAACTGCTCTGGTGTCATGTTCAGCTTCTGTCCTCACTGCCCCCTCCACCCACACTACTATGCTTTTTTTTCAATCATTCACTCATCAGTTACTGCATTTTTTTGTTTACTCTAGGTCCACTGTTATGTGTACTCCTGCACATGTGCAGCTTCAAGCTTTGCTTATGCAAATCCAGTGCATTACGGTTCAGTCCGTGCTGCAGCATGAACCACAACTGACAACTGACTGTATTTATATGTATTTACTGTTTAACTGTGTGTGTGTGTTTATGAATGGCAGTTTTTACCATCTGACTGCATACAGTGAAATTTTTAATATAAAATATAATGATAAGATAAATTTAGTGAAGATTAAAAAAAAAACATGATAAATTAATGCACATGCTTTCATACATGAGTATAGTGAGCAAGCGTGCAGGCCTGGCCAAAACCACCGGTAACGTGTTTTTTTTTTCTAGTTTCTATAAATATGGAAGGATTTATGGAACAAACTGTAATTCTGATGAACAGACAGGAGTTTTCAGAGTTTTAATCAATATCAGCAGTTCTTTCATTCTCGCTAAACTGCTACTGTATGTTAAAACCATATGTTACTCTTTCTTTACATCCAAATGTGTAGTGAGTTTGAGTATCAGCATGACATTAAACGCACCAATAAACACATTCTGACTAACAAGATGTGGCTTGGTCCAAAGTCAGTGACCGGCTGTGCACTTGCAATTCAAAAATACTATTGACACGCTGCGTCACGGATGTCAAACATCTTGCCAGCTCTTTATCATGTGCACTCACTCCTCTTTTCAGCCAAGGCACACACTGAGCCAGTTATCAGTTGCTCACACGGGTTCCCACCTTTAACTTGTGGTGCCTCAAGCTGCTTTCTTTCTCATCTCGCTCAGTTCATAGTTTGCTTGCGGGGTAACAGCTATAAAAAAATAAATAAATGAGCTGAAATACCTTTGAAGGATTTTCTCTGCATGCTCTTTGCTGATTTCCAGCCCCAGATCAGCAAGTGACTGCCTTATCTCCGTAATGTCTATTCGACCTGTCGAAAGTAAGCATTGTACTTTTTCTCTTTTTGCTCATTTTCAATATTAAAATGTGCTACATAATAAAATGACACCATACCATCTTTGTTTTTGTCCAAGCTCTTGAAGGTCAGTCGTAATTTCTTCTCATGTTCTTTCAGGTATTTGGAGAACTCGCTGAAGTCGAGCCCCTCATCCTTGTTTCTGTCTCCAGCATAAATTATTTTCTACAGGGAAAAAAACAAAACAAAACACAAACACAGAATATTAGCAATCATTCTTCTTCATGTTGCTGTACCTCATTTGTTTGCTGCAGCTGGGTGTTTGACCTCCTCATAAGGTGGAGGGAGAGGTCTGAGTTCTGCTGAGCCATAAGGGGAGTCTTCCATCTCCTGCTCAAACAGCAGCTGCCTGATTGTGGCGGTTGGTGGCAGAATAATGCAGCAAAATACTCCTTTACTTTATCTCAACTCACTTTTGAGTCCTCTGCCTGACCGAGTTACCGGCTATGTAGCATTTTCTATTTTGCTTTCCCTGAATATTTTGCACTTTTCATTGCTTTCACGAGCGATGACGATGTCCCAAGATCAAAACAAAAAAAATTTAATCCATTGTCTCACCAGGCTTAAGCGAATTAATGGAAAGAAAAGTCACGCCTGGTACCACATCTGTTATGAGCCATGGCTCTTTGTTAAGAAGTGAAACAGCAACGGCAAACTGTCAGCGTGTTTGTATGAGAGTACAAAGGAGGACAGCATTACAGTTTTGACAGATGAATTCTTTGCTCTAAATGAGGGCACTGACCAAATTAGGTTATCTGTTTTACTACCCATTTATTACACAATTATGATATCGGTGCACAGATAGGGGAAAACTCCTGTTTTATAGCACCTGGTTACACACAGCAGCGGCCTCTCCTTACCTTACTCTCCTCAAACTTTTAAAGCCATCTGACAGACTTATGAGTGCGGGGAATGTGCAGTTATTTGATTAGTAAATGTGGGACCTTCCACTTATAGTCTCAGCCCACAGTAAAAGTTCACCTTTGAGACAGCTTTAAAAATTCTAGAGCACAGTTTTTTCAATCCCTTCAGCTCTTTGCAGACATTTGGGTGTGCTGCGTGCCATTCCAGAGAATTCAGAGTTTGTCTTCACTACTCAATCTGTTTTCAAGAAACTGAAGAAAAGAGTTTTAAGCCATGACAACAAAACATGCACATGGAAATGAACTCTCTCACAGATACTGCACTTTCAGAGTAAGCGCATTTTCAGCAGCTACATAAAGGTGACCGTTTTTGACTGTGGAGGAGAGGTTTAGTGTAAGTTTAAGGACAAGAGCAACTGCTGTCAGATCTTTTGGAGCCTGACGGGCAGCTAAATGGACTTTATTGCCTTGCTCCAAGATGCATAACTAAAGAAAGGAAGGGCATGCAACAATATTTCCCATCTAGAATCTAGATGGCTTAAGAAATGCTTCTAACTGGGATTGAACTGGACATGGATAAACTTGACAAACAAGTCCTTAAAAGTTTCCTGGGAATTTGAACTTCTGCGGACGAGGACCCCCTGAGGAATTTCACGTTTTCAGCTGGTGATAATATTACTGAGGCTGCACTACACCGCTCTCGCTTTTATCTCTGGCTGAACTGCGATTCTTAGCTGTCTAGAATAAGGCCATCATCTAAGCATCACATAGGTCCAAAGTAAACCTGGGGTGTAACAATCAGCTGATGAGACGATTATGTTACAATTGCACTATTTTATCAGTCAAAAAACTGGAACCACGTGCATCCTCTCAAAGACAGACCTTTGCCTGCGCTGCGAAAATCGGACACTTGGTTAAAAGTCAATGTAATGTGCAGAAAAACTAAAAATCCAGTCATCATGAAGATCAATAACAAAAAGAAGTAAATAACCTTCTAAGAGTAAATCTGACTGCACTTGGCTGCTCTGGTGCCTGTTATCTAATTTCTTTTAAGGTTAACGCTGGCACTTGCTGGCACTACAATAAATATTTGTTGTGGTTTTCTCTCCGTATTTGGGATTTTTGCGCACTCCTGCCTGGATCCGTTACTCTACCTGAGCTGCCCCTTTCTCAGCCTTGATGCCCATAGCATCCAGGCCTGCCTTCAGCTCGGACACATCCACTTTTCCATCCTTATTAGCGTCCAGCTTGGCGAACAGCTCTCTGTACGCTTTCGACGCATCGTCAGCGCACCGACAATCCGTAAAAAAGAGCTTCCTCACCGCCTGATACATCTTAAAACTATAAATGAAAATGGCAGAGGCCTGTAGAGCTCCACGCACACAAACGCACACACACACACACACACACTAACATAAACTGGGTAAGCAATCTGTTGTGGTAACAAATTCCAGTGGCTTCTGGTTTCAGGACTTCCGCGGTGCAGCCTGGGGAAGTGATAGAGAAGTCCTTATAGGTCGGCGTCGTGTAAAGTCCAGCGGATGCAAGATAATGTGCAGATTTGGCCAACAGAGAGTTTTTTTGCGGATGAGGTAGGAGCGCTGTCCAGATGGGTGGAGAGACTCGGTTGACTTCGTCTTGGGAGACCTCCTCTTTTTAGTGCCCA
>VVHJ01057260.1:4732-15938 GCA_015107715.1 Tylochromis polylepis | reverse complement strand
GCACACGCTCACGGAGACACACCCTTCAACAACGACACCCACGCACTGCTCTGTTACTAATACTCATGGCCGGCTTTTCAACATTTCCTCACAAGTAAACTACAGCGTTTTCTCCTCCCTTCGAGTCCTGCCCACTTTTAGGCGTTTTTATTTGGTTTGCTGTGGTGAAAACGTCCCCACGCGAGCGCACGCACGCGTGCAGACTGTACAGTAGCATAGTGTGCAAGGATCATCATCTTGTACCCATCCTCTGCAGTACAAAGTCGGTATGACTTATCTTTGTCTATCCGGTGAGTCATATTCAAAAGAATCCGGCAGCTGCTCTGGGCAAAATTAACCCCATAAGCTTATAATTGCCTCAAAGCACGGGAGGGGTTGCTCCTCAAGGCCACTTTGACATATTTTGTTTAAAACCTTTCAGAGAAATTGTACTTCTTCATGTTTAATTGGAACTTCCTTTTCTCTCATCCTGCTTGGGAACAGCTTTTTAACAGCTGCTAGTGTTGGGAAAAGTTTCTAGAATACCACATATACTGTTAAATTGTCCAAGTTTTGCAGCAGAATTTAGTGGCTGTGCAGTTCCTACGGTGTACCACCAGATGGAGACAAACGTCAATTTAATAAACAGCAGCTGGTTTCGCTTTCTTGCAGTAATCTGTCCAATCAGTGCTGCCGACAGAGGAGGCGGGCTTCAGTTTGCGCCAAGCGTAAAGTTCTCATCCCTTCACGTCCGGTTAGTCATCCGTCACTTCAAAGTAAAATAATAAACCAGCCAAGACATAAAACGGTAGCCGATAAAAGGCTGAAATATTAGAAGGCCAATGTTTCTGTGCTCCTGGGAATGTGTGTTGTTTTCTTTTTTGTTTGTTTGAATTAAAGAGGATTGCTTTAATAGAATGTTAGTGTTCATTTTATTTCTATTTAGCTCTTAAAAACAAAAACAGCTATAGGAGTTGAAGCAAAGGCCTGGAACACATTAATTTGAATTTTAAAATCCCTGCGGATCATCGTGTGAAGTACACAGGCAAATCTCAAACA
Source organism: Tylochromis polylepis (assembly GCA_015107715.1). Taxonomy (NCBI): domain Eukaryota; kingdom Metazoa; phylum Chordata; class Actinopteri; order Cichliformes; family Cichlidae; genus Tylochromis; species Tylochromis polylepis. Next base: position 14,900 of record VVHJ01057260.1, on the reverse strand, counting down.
GGCAGGCATACAGTCCTGTGCAAAAGTCTCGAGCCACCGATATTTCTTTATATTTTTGGCTCCAAGGAGCCAGACTTCTTTTTTTTTTTTTTTTAATTTATAATATAACCTCCCCAAAACCCAGACCTCAGCATTATTGAAGCAGTGTGGGATCATTTTATCAGAGAACAGATCAAAAGACAAACATCCAAAGAAGCGCTTTGAACGTTTTCCTTCTTTCAGGACAAGCCTGCTGCACATGAAAATCAAAACAAGAAAATCATCCTTTCGAATGCAGATGAATGAAACACCATCCTCTGCCTTTAGTCGATCGCAGCACATCAGGGATACACCATTTTACACCACCTGCACTTACTCCAGGACTTGGGGTGCCGCTTGCAACAAAGCACCCACTGCTTGTGGGTGCATATGCAACTAGGAGCAATAGGACTGCACCTCAATTTAAGACTGATCAATCACACCAAGTTTTATAATCTGTCACTTCCTAATCAACTACAAAAACTGAGACTGCATCCATGTAATAGAGTTAAAGAAAAGCTATAATTCAGAGACAATCGAGTTTGAACCAAACTGATAAATTACTGAAGTACATAGTAGAAAAATAAATAATCGTTAAGCAAATAAAGTAAATAAGTAAATAAAATGTTGCATAAAATGAAAGTCAATATTTGAGAACGATTAATAATCTGCCTATCGACGGGTTTGAAAACGCGCGCTTTTATAGTGAAAGGTCACATCAGGAAGTAGCTCTGCCCGTATTTTAAGGCGTTGACAGACTGTTGTCACCAGTGGCTTCACCATCCTCCCACAAACACCAAGCTGGTTGTATCTGTGCTTCAAAACAATGAGGCTGTAATGTCAGCGGCGGGCGACACCGTATCATCTTTTCAGAGGCACTGAAGCGGTGTATGGATTTAATGATGATGAAAAAGAAGAAATTCAAGTTCAAGGTGGATTTTGACCTGGACGAGCTGTCGTCTGTCCCCTTTGTCAACGGTGTCCTCTTCTGTAAAGTCAGGCTGCTGGACGGCGGCTTCTCCGAGGAGTCCTCTCGGTGAGGGTGCTTGGCTTTGATTCAGCCACTAAAACGTTGACTGACGGCGTTCATTCCGCAGGGTGAACTAACTGTGTGGCTTCATGCCTTGAGGAAACGTTAACAGCTAACTAAGCTAATGGGCTACAAGAACATAGCTAACGTCCGTTAATTGTGTGCCATCAACGTTAATGGTGTTGGGCTGACATTAGTTTTTTCTGGTCGGTGCTAGTTTGCAGCATCATGTTGCTAAGTTGTAGTAGTTTTGGGTGCATGGTGGTACCGTTCACTTAAACAGGTGTCCATTTGAAATTCCCTGGTTGAATTTTAGGCTCACTTCCTCGCTGAGTTGTGGAATTAAGTACTGAGGGCAGCTCACTCGTCACATAACTGTCATAAAGCTGAATATGACTCCTTAAGCTTTTCGGTGCTGACTCAATGGTGTCAGTTCCATATTTTATCATATTGTATTCACTGAAGTAGTGGCATGTGTTTCGGTGTGTTTACTCAACCTCCCGTTGATCATCACATGAACCCTACTTCTAATGCAAGGACTGTGTATATGGTCATATCCCAATTGCGGGAGAAAATCGTTTCACTTCTTGTATATAGTTGTGTGTATAGCTGACCAGGCCAGCAACTTAAACTGTCAGTGTGAAGTGTGCTCGCTAAACTTTATAAAAACATGTCCATGTGGCTCACAGCAGTGTTATCAAGACAGGGTCGTCAAATTGAGACGAGCAAAGATAATCATCTCCTCTGATGATCTTTATTTTCATTAACTCTCAGATTAAATGAGTAATCAGGTGATTACTGGCCTATACACTATTGCATTTCAGTTTTTGTATACTCAGACTGTGAAATGCCTTTCCTGCAATACCTGCATACTAGGGCTGGGGGAAAAATTAATACAGCATAGTGTTGCGATGTTGTATGGATACAGGGACATCAAATCTCGATATTTTATTATCTCTGGGAATACTCTGAACAAGAGGGCTCATCTCATGGACCGCCATCATGAGGTAATGTTATCTGAGCAAATTTAAATTATATCCACTCAACCGAAAAACCATCCAACACTGGATACACTTAGCTTGGCAAGGCTGCTTGATGATTGTATTGAATTTTTCGCAACTTGTGGTGACTAAATGGTTGTCGAGAGCACTCAGGACCACTTTTGATTTCAAGACGATTGCACAGGTCGCATGATAGGAATCAGCTTTTCTGCAAACAGTCACAGCTTTGGTAATCTGTCAGCAGCAGTATGGCTTCCTGCTGAGAGACCGCTGTCGATATGTTTATTCAGTGTTGATGGAGACGTATAGAGAAGGTTACTGTGTCTTTTTGGGTTTAGAGATAGGATCTGATAGTGAGTCGAGAGAGGAACTGTGGTACTGCATGAGGAAGTCAGGAGTACCAGAGAAGTATGTGAGGGTGGTGCAGGACATGTGTGAGGACAGTGAGACAGTGGTGAGGTGTGCATTGGGACTGACTGGTGGGAGTGGGATTAGCTCAGACATCAGCTCTGAGTCTTTTCTTGTGTGCAGTGGTGATGGACAGGCTGACAGATGTGGTCAGGCAGGAGTCTCTGTGGACTATGATGTTTGCAGATGACATTGTGATCTGCAGTGAGAGATGAAAACCTGGTGAGGGGGAGGTATGCACTGGAGAGAAGAGCAGTGAAAGTCAGAAAGAAACAAGAGAGAATACATGTGTGACTGAGAGGGAGTCAGGTTTGGCTGTGAACATGCAAGGAGAAGAGACAGTGAAAGTAGATGAGTTTAAATACCTGGGGTCAACCAACCAAAGCAACAGACAGTGCACAAGAGAGGTGAAGAAGAGAGTGCAGGCAGGGTGATTTGTGACAGAGGGATAGTAGCACGACTGAAAGAAAGATGGTAGTGAGACCTGCTATGATGGATGGTTTGGACACTGTGGCACTAGTAGAAAGACAGAAGGCCAAGCTGAAGATGTTAAGATTTTCATTAGGAGTGACCAGAATGGACAAGATTAGAGTTAGGGCTAGATGGAGGCCAATGAGCCGCACTGGTGGCCCCAAAAGGGAAAGAAGTAGTATCAATAAGAGCCTGAAATTTATATTTGACAGTTAGCTATGTCGCTGTTTGTTATGTCGCTGTCAGTAATTGGTAAGCAGTACCAGTTAACTTAAGTATGTGCCTGGATTGTAGTTATAAAAACACACAGAGTTGCCCAGTGTTGCTCAGATTTATGCGCAGCTTCACATAACATCAAGACAGTGATGGACAGCAGCACGAAGGAGAAGAGACTGTGAGTCAAGTGACTCATTTGCAGCTCTTGTGTCAATTCAGACTGACAGATCAAGATGTTCAAGTGATGGAGTAATACTTTTACTTTATACATTTTACAGTAGGTTTTTACAGCAGCGCTTCAGAATTGGAATATTAATTTTAAGCGTTATATTGTAGAATTGGCCTCAACGTAAGATGCACATTTTTCATTTTTTTTAAATAAAAAAAAAAATCATTTTTCATCTAACGAAGGCTCCTGCAACATAAATACATTTGCAGCATCACAGAAAACCAAACCACATGAAAATCAACTGAAAATTCTGAGTTATAAGTACGCACATTAAAAGGCCCCACTACCCCTGAGTGTGTGTTGACCACACTGATGCATCTGTCCCATGAACGGGAGCGACCTGTGCAGTATCTCTGTTTGTACATCTACAATTAACATCCAGGAAATGGCAACCCAGCTGCACAGGGTTTGTGTCCTTTTCTTATTGGCTAATGGGTGGCCTTGTGACACGTGAGCTTTGCAGCTTACCTTAGCCAGTTGTAGTGGTTTGTGTGGAAACAAAACAATTTGCAAGCCAAAAAAGTCATTTGTAACTAGCAAATAACAGAGCTTGGGGAAAAAAAAGCAGCTTGCACAGCTTAAAAGGGTTGTTTTAAAAAAAATCTTAGACTTAAATAAACCCAAACACTCACAGCTCTGAGAGAAATCTTTTATACTCAAACAATACTCTGTGACAGTATCCACTTGTCTAGACTAAATTCAGGTTACCACATTTCAAACAGAAGAAATGACGTATATGAATTTGACCATACACATTAAAATAGTTGTTCTAAGGAACCGCATGATGAAATAGCAGTTTTTGGCCATGACAGGAAGTGACCTTTTGCAGAGTTGTCACCCTATGCATGTTAACAGTGTCACCTTAAAGCTGTTCCTGCAGACATGCCTGTTATGGGCTTTCACTCATAAATTAGACGGGTCTTTAACACCGGATGAAAGCAGCAGCACTCATTATTTTGTCGTTTTTGGAGGCTTTAGGGATTACATGGGCTTCACTCTGATTATGTAACAGGCCTTCTATTAGCTGAAAAGGTCCAGTCTGTGCCTGACAGTATGAATTAAGATGTTTTCATATGTCATAGCAATGTCATCCTTTTATTATTTTTATGAAATTTGCAGTCTTTTCCACGTGTAAGTAACCACGTTAATGAAGGAAAATAAAGATGAAGCCAAACAACAACGTTCTGTCTGTAATTAGAGACGTCCTCTTCAGTCTCTGCAGTGTTTTATACTCGACCCATTGCTGATTTAATCTTTGTTTTGGTCTTTTCTTTAGTTTTTTTTTTTTTTTAAAAAAACATCAGTTTGGTTTATGTTAGACCGCCCCAAAAACTAGATTTCCTCTCAGACTCTTTTAATCTTCCAAACTGGAAGTGGAAGGGAAGTTTTCCTTTGGTGTAGATTTTCATCTGATCTGCACGGCCATTTCTGGAAAAAACAGTTTGTCCTATTTGTATAAAGATGCATCTTTGAAAACGTGACAGTGAAAACATTCAGACTGATCTGATCGAGGTCTGAAAGCTTTGCATCCAAACAGAGTTGAAAAGATTTTTATTTGTGGAAGCATTCCCGTATGAAGTCTGCCTGCAGTCGCCTTTTAAAGAGCATGTGTAGTTTAACAAGAGACCCGAGCCATGTAGAGGGATGACAGAGATGACCTCTGCTTGTGCTTAAAACCAGACTTGGTCATAACGCACGCTAATAGGATTTTGATGCGCTGAGAAGTGCAGTGAGCCACAGCGCATGAACTCAAGCCAGAATTCCCGAAGCACACGGTGTGTCCAGCTGGCTGGGAGTTCCCTCTCGACTTGGGGAGTTCGCTGTCTGAGATTTATCAACCTTAGGATGGAGTCAGCATTTGTGAAACATTAGTCACGCATCTGCTGCTTTTTATTTATAGTAATGCAGGGATACAAAGCAAAAACGCGGCCCTGTACATTCAGTCAGTCTTGCCTATCTTAAAAAGGATCTGTGCGCCCTGCTAATTTTTGTAGTCTTAACACTCCTTTCAGATTTCAGACTTGTTGCATCATTTTCATTTATACTGTATTAAAGAGTCAAAAAACCTTCAGCTCTGTGTGTGTTGAAATCCAGCCGAAGCCAAACCAAATGAATGGTGTGTAGGCTATATTACCAGATGGAAGGTGGTTAGGTGAGTGGGAGAGGAGAAGATGCCAGTGAAAGCGAGGCCATCTGCAGTATCGTAATTCTGCCCACGCTCGGTCTTTCTCGTTCACTTCATCTCATCCTTTCACTGACAGCAGGCTGCAGCTCACAATCGTTTTAACCTCTAGACGGTGGAGGATGTGCCGCTCTCTTTTTACTCTCGTGCCAGTAAACACCACACCTGCTACCAGAGACCCTGGATTTGTCAGTTAAATGAATCAATAGGAGAAATTAAGGCTGTAATTAAATAGCTTGTTTATTAGGTGCTGAGAAAGAGCACATGGGCTCGTATTGGCAGCTTGAATGGATGCCCTTAAGCAGGGAAGAGATGTGGGAAATGTTCATCCAGCAGTCTTTCAGCTGAAGTGACTTTATTTGTTATGTAACAGAGAGATTAAAATTTATGAAATGAAGTTTCTGAGGGCAGTTTGCATGGCTGTATACATGATTTGGGCTGGCTTTCACTTAAAATGTCACGATACATTTGCCTGTTTGTTTTGGTAGCAAATGAAATAATTATAGAATTGATATGTTTGTTTGTTTGCTCTTTAGAATACAGACATTTCTTTCCCAAATCCCTTCTGTATATAGTGTATAATGCAAGTAGATTCTAAAAAAATATATTCTCAAATGATTTTATTAATCATGCCAGTGTTTGCACCAACCTTTACTCATTTAAAGCTAAAGGCCAAGTTGTGAATTAGCTTTTCAGACACCAGCATGCATATCAAACAAGCATGCAACCTTACTGGGTGCTTAAAGTTGGTGTCCGTGTGTCCATACAGGGAACCTGTGCAGGCAAACTGTGTCAGATGGAAGAAACGGTTCTCTTTCCCGTGCAAGATGAGCGCCAACGCAGGCACAGGTGTTCTGGACCCCTGTGTGTGTCGTGTGTCTGTCAGAAAGGTAAAGTATTCTGTTTTAGCCTTTTTCCCACCACTCTCATCTCACTCCGACCGGTCAAGGTATAGATGGCTGCCCACCCTAAGCCTGGTCAGTCCTTCTGGATAAAGTCTCCCTGTCTTGAGATGATGCCTCCTAGCTGTTGTGATAATGAACAGAGACGTAGCCATAACTTGAATCATAGTGGTCACTGGGACATAAAAAACTGGATGTATAAATTACCAGTTATGTCTGATAAAAGCTGCTTCAGGAGTTTCGTGGCTTTTCCTCAAAATAAGCTATTTTTCTGTCCCTACACAAGTTATACTGTCTACAATAAGTTTGTTCAGCAATACAAGGCACTACAGCTTCGTTAACAACCCAACGTCTCTGGCTCTTTCTCTCAGAGCACTACACAACAGTCGTGCAAACTCCCGTAATGGACACAGTAAACCAAGGAAAACAATTTACTCTAGTAAAGCTATAAGTAACAAGTACATGTACATATACCTCCTCCCACACAGTGTACACTGTCAGTGATCTCTGCTCTAGTTTGTTTAATATTATGTATACCTGCCCAGAGACTGCAGCTAGAAATCAGCTAGTATCTAAATCTGGTCAAAATCAAAAAAAAAATTTTCTTATGAGGTCAGTATTTTTTGTGCATTGTCCCTGACAAATAAAGAATAAAACACAGAAAAGTGTTTCTCCCAGTTCAACTGGTGAATGACTGTTTTCTTGCAGGACTGGGACAATAACAATCTTTGCAGATAATTATCTCCGATAGATTTCTATTCAGGTTACATTGAGTTCCATGTTTTCTCTCACACAGTCTCTGGTTGTGAACGTGGATGTTTTCATGCTCACAATTGCACAAAGAGGAATTGTTGGCTTAGTTTCTATATTTGTAATATCTTGCCTTTACTATGTGAAGTTCCCTGAGGTGACACATGATCTCATGCAATATAAACTAAAATCCAATTAAACTGAATCTGAAAACTATTTCTGGTGTGATCCTCCCTTTGTTTTAGGGGACTTACAATGTTAAGTGGTCAGAAATTCCCTGTTTCCTACATGGGTGCTTCCTTTTTACCGATTTAATTTTTTTTCTTTTCAAATTGTTGAAAATTTCCCATCACTATTCTGATCCAACTTTCAAAGTTTTCTGGTGATAAGAACATTGTGTTTAACAACTGTAAAGTTTTACCTTACCTTTAGCCCCTCAGCCTTTTACTTTTTACTTTAGCCTTTAATTATTATATCAACTTTTTTTTTAAAGACAGTACCAGGAATGTAGAAAAACTGATGGTTATTTTTCCAAATATTTCTTTTCTCAAGTGTCAAGGATCAGTTCAATGTAAAACATTAGCATGACAGCTGGAGATAACTTGTATAATCTTTTTTTTTAACAGTATCAAATAATTTTATTAATGTTCTGTTTTTGTTTTTGCTTGTCTTATGCAGGAGCTGAAGGGTGGAAAGACATACGCAAAGGTAACTTATCACAGGCTTACAATACGCTACCCCCGTCCTCTGAGCAGAACCTCCAGGTCACCCAGATTTTACAGTAATCAGCCATATTGAAGTAGCTAGCCTTGTGAGCCTGTAGCAAACAGATGGCCTTCACTGCCTGCAGGTTGGCTCATTATGTTATGCCTTTTTGCTTTGGTTGAAAGTAATTATTTAATGAGCAAACTAAGCCCTATTATTATACATACTTAAGTAGGTATCTTTTCCACAGCTTATCATTTGAAGAAAAAGTGAACTGTAAGATTTGCTGATATTGTTTTATTCAAGTTTGTCTCCTGTCCTTCTTGATGTCATTTTCCATCCAGAGTTTGTCATATTGCTGATGGGGAAAAAGATCCGTCTCCTGAGGAGGGGGGGGGGACGACACAAAGGTTACCCTGTGTCATTCTTTCTTTCTCCTTCAGCTTGGTTTTGCAGATCTGAATTTAGCAGAGTTTGCCGGCTCAGGGAATACAACCCGCAGATGTCTGCTGGAAGGCTATGATACCAAAAATACTCGTCAGGATAACTCCATTCTCAAGGTAACACAGTCGCACCCGCAGCAGTCTGATGCAACTTCAATGACACAAGTGCAGCGTTTTTCCTTAACTTGGAGAATCACACTGGAAAGGTTTTTGCATAAATGTTGCTAGCAAAGATGATACCCAGGTCATTCATTGGAGCCAGAAATGATCCATAGCCGTAGACGAGCGGTATCGCCTGTGGGGGGTGGGGGTGGGAGCCCACAGTCATTGCTTGCTGTTTTTCATGACCCCTCAGTGTGTGACGACATTGTGCACATTTTTGCTGACTCCAACGCAAAAGTGGGCAACTTTTCTTTTTTCTTAGATAACTATCAATACAAACTAATAGAATCATTGAATGGGAGTAAAACCCAAGCTAACTTTTTTCTTTCTCTCAATAGGTTATCATCAGTACGCAGCTCATGTCGGGGGATCCGTGTTTTAAAACGTGAGTTAAGGCAATTTTTTTTTTTTTTTTTTGTATTTCTCTGCAGTCTGTCAGTAGAGGTTGTTGCCTGAAAAATGTTTGAACTGGAAAACAATTGAAATGCAAGCGTTTTCGGACTAAAACCCTAAAACACTAATCATGCTCTTTTGTGAGCTGTGCTCATCTGGATATGTGGATAATACAGCTAGGACAACAGAACTGACCCGGTGACCTTTGCTGCACCGTAACTTAAAGCCTCTAGTCTACATTTGAAGCACCAGTGTTGTTGCTTTTGCTCTGTCTTTACAGGGATTATTATTTCCTCAGTTATTCAGTGTCATATGTCTAAATTATTACCTCAGATCTGTTGCTGTAATCTGCTGCTTGCTGTTCCAAGAGCTCTAGCTGTGTGCGTACTACTTACAGCTTTAAACATTGTGACTTAAAGGTCTCACTGGAATCAGCTGTACAGGATTATGCAACTCTGAAGTGACTGTGAGCTTAATCTGTCATCATTTAAAGCATTGAGTAATAGCTTGTACATAATGTGCTGTTAACATTTTATGAACTCTCTTTCTTTCTCTTGATTATATTGTATTTTGTAATCCTTTAGCAACTTTGTCTTTTTGTCTTTGCTTAGCTTTAGTTGATGCATTTAAGTATATGAGTAGAAAATAAAGGCCAGTTGTTTTGCCTCTGTCATCAGGCCTCCCTGTACAGCCACAATGATTGCGATCCAGGGTGATACAGAGAGCCTCCTGGAAGAGAGAAAAGGAGGAGACTCACAGAAAGCCTGTTCTGGTGAGGCCAATCACGCCACATTGCACTCCTCTGTTCTGCTTCATCGTTTCACTGGCTTTGCCAAACATTTGCCGGCACCTGACAGATCGTGCTTCATCACAAGCAGAGAATTTCCTCTTTTATTATTATTATTATTATTTATTATTATCTAAGATGTGCAGTAACGACCTTTTGTTTTTTTGAGCCACTCCTGTCTGCTGTGTCAACAGGGATTTAAGTTCTCAGTTAGTACAACCAATTTCCACCAGTTGGAGTTGTGAATGATCACCTGTGGGATTAGTATTGATCTGGAGGAGGAGGAAAAATTGTTATCAACAGACTGACAAAAATGAGCATTGACAACCTGGTTTTCTCAACAAAAACAAACTAAGAATAAATAAAGTATAATATTTAATCAACTAAAGTAAACAACTAATAAAAAATGAAAGACAAGTATTAGACTACGTCCACACGTACATGGGTATTTTTGAAAACTGAGATTTTCAG
>VVHJ01057256.1:5831-28746 GCA_015107715.1 Tylochromis polylepis | reverse complement strand
CAATCCCCCCCCCCCCCCACCACCACCAACTCACTCACACTCTCCACACGCAATCCAAATAATAAATACACTCGACTTTAGAAACCATGTTTTTTTTTTTTTTTTGTTTGTTTTTTGTTTACACTTTACATTTCATAAATAAAACATGTACAGTAATTTTCAACCACGTTTGCTTAAATTATCTATACGAGTGAGCACAAAGTGAATTATGCATAAAACAAAGCACGACCTGTCAGTTTAGGTTCCACGTGAGAGGACGGTGAGGTGACGCATAGTTGACGGAATATAGTGACCGTTTCAAACACTAGTGCAGTACTTTTTACTCCTTCCGGTCATTTCTCACTTCATGTACACTTCATGAGTATTTTAACACTGTTTTATGGCATTCCTTCCCCTTGCTTTTTCCAGGCAGCATGTCAACACGGAAAGGGATTTCACAGATCTCCTTTTGCCATGTTTTGCATTTTCTGACGTGTTGTACTACAACAACACGGTGCATTCCAATATATATCAGGACCCTTCCAGGATGACTGTCCCTGCTTTGAACTTGACAAGAATGTGCCAAATGTGGCTTGATAACAACTCTAGTTTATCCTGGAAGAAATGCTGTTTTAATGAAATGATACCAATCGGTTTGTGGGGTAACGGACAAAGTTTCTTCCATGTGTGAAGGTAGAGGATTCAGTACCTTGCGATCTTCTCTCCTAATTCTAAATTTCCGACCTTTTCCAGGTAAAAGGTCGCCAAAAAAAACCACTCCCCATCCTCTTTGATTCTTAACAGGGAGAGCGGGGCCACTGATACCACTTCTTGTTTCTTTACATTTGTTCTGTAAAGAGATTCCATGTATGAAAGGAATTTCACCCACTTCTCAGCTGCACTTTAAAGAAGGAGTTACAAGACTGGGAGGTGAAAGGAAATGTTTTCATACTTTAATCGGGCCGCCCATCTTGGAGACATTTTTGAACTGGGAGTGGTGAAGGATGTTCAAAGACTTTCCTTCTTTCTTCTCCTCCCTTGCTTCCCTCCTCTCTGTGCAAACATTTCCTGTTCTGGTAACAGTCACATGACCACGCCACTATGACACGCAGCAGCAGGTCCGCACCTTCGGATGCTCCTCCTCTATAGGCTGCTTCAGTTTGAGCAGGGGTGGGTCGCCGCTGGCCGGGGTATAATACACGGCGTTGCCATTGGAGGAGACCAGCGGCATGCGAGGATCCTCAGAGGTGGTTTTGGCATCAGCGAAGGAGTCCGTGGAGCCGTTACCAAGGTGACCGTTGAACAGGGGGTGGTTCAAGAGCTTGGCGGCAGCTCGCTGCTTTTTCAGCTCTGACAGAGTCTGAGGGCGCTCTTTTGGCCAGGCTTCCTCCTGGGACGGCTGGGTGGTGACAACCCCACCCTTACTGGACGTCGGCGTGCTGCCATTGGAGGGAGGCTGAGGTGGCATGGATGTTGTCGTGGAGATGAGGCCGTTCTGCTTGCTGCTGCCATCTTTGAGGATGGTGGGTAGGTTGGACTTGTCGGGCAGCTCCACAGCTACGACGGGCTTGACCTGCAAGACATCAATAAGGATTACTTTAATCGTCTGTAAGGCTTTCTTTTAGCTCATTAAATACACAAAGGCCTGACTGTGCAGGGCAGATCTGCAAACTTTGATCTGGTGCCGAAGCTTACCAAGTTCAAATGAAATAAGATGTAAAGCCAATTTATTTGCTTCATTAAAGAGAAAATCTCCCGGCTGTTCAGAGTTATTTTGTGCCAGAGCAACATTCCTCCGAATGTCTTCTGATAATCTGCAGATAATGTGTGTAAAAAGTACGTTGAGGTTACAGTAAGCAGCACTGGCAAATAGAGTCTACTGATAATGGAAGACAGTATTTCAGTTTTTTTCTGTTGTGGGTTTCCTTTTGTGTAGTTGCTCCTGGGTGCTGGAGGAAGTCCTCTGTCTGATTCAACTAAACGTGACATTTAGGCTTCTGAGTGGGAAGAATAGTCTTTCTGCTTTTTGAAACCCTTCTACCTGTGCTTAAAAATAACTCTCTCACACACACATACACAGTGTCATCTGACAGCGTGTGTGAGGGGGCGGTAAATTCCACCAAGCCACCCACTCACCCAAAAAACCAAAGTTAGAACTGTTAAAAGAAAAAAGAAAAAAAGTATAGAGCTATTTATGTAATCGTTAAAAATAGTCTTACACTAACTACTTGGCTATTCTCCTGATCAGACTCCTTTTCTTTCTCGTCCTCGTCTTCCTTTTCTTTCCTCCACACGATGGCCTCGGTCTCGTACTCTTTGCGACACAGGTTGTGTCTGTCCGACAAACTGGCTCGCCGCACCACTTTTCTGTGAACACAAGTGCAGTTCCCAGTAAGAAAGAGCAGCTAAACAAATAACCGCTTACCATATGAGTATTTTTATGCTACTTTTACACTTGAAAGTTAAAGAGCAGAAGAAATTATGCACACACTATACTGACAGCTTCATTATAGAGACTTCTATCAGCCACTCTCCTTATTAAATCTAAATACAGCTGTAAGTACGCAGCACAGATGTTTTTTCTGTTTTCTCATTTCTCCAAATAACATAGCCTGTAGTAGCATACTGCCACCAACAGATGTCAGCACATACCCACGACTGCCTGCACTGGACGTTCGCCTGCACAGTGAGGTCTTGTGCTTGAGCTGTGACTTCATGATAATGTCGTGCTTGTGTTTCAGGTCCAGCAGGATGGCTCTGAACTCCTCGTCCTCACACAGATCTTAAAGCGACATTGGTATAAAAGGGACACTGTTAGCAGGAAATAATGCTGAATAGAAAATAAGACCCTGCTGAGATTATACTTTTTTTTTTTCCTGAACCCACTGACAGGTGAGTGCTAGAGTATACTGTAAACATACCAATTGGAGTCTCTTCTAGGAAGGTCTTGGCATTGAGACTGGCTCCGTGAGACACTAGCAGCTCTGCCACATGCATCTGAAGCAGCAACAACAACAGTGGAAGCAAATTGTATTAATGGCTCCAGAAACCTTTGTGTGCGCCTGAGCCTCTTCCTGTTGTGTTTTCCTTACCTGACCCCAGCACGCTGCAGCATGAAGAGGCTGCCATCCATCTGAATCTCTGAGGTCCACACGAGCCCCCCCCTCCAGCAGCAGCTCTGCAGCCTGCACGTAGCCATTTGCTGCTGCGATGTGTAGCTGTAACAACAGAGGAGGGAATAGAGAGTTTTTTTTTTCCCCCCAGTGCTCAGGATTTACTGTTTGCATGCAAAAAAAAAACTAGCATGAAATTAAAGTAAACTAAAGTGGCAATGTACATGCCAAAGAAGGTTATATAGTGGTAACTTACAACTGTTCACTATGTGACACATTACACTTGCAAAAATCTACAAATCAAGTATTTACTTGCTTCCAAGATGTCAGTTTATTACTGTGCATCTTCTAATATTATGTTAAATTAGATGTAGATTACTGTGGTCAATTCAAGGTCCTACTCAAATTAGGCTGATCCTGCCTCCATGAAACAACCTAATCTGTTAATGTTAAGATATTAATTCTAGCCTCATAAAACTCTAGCCTGCAACATTTCATCACTCAGAGGAAATTTGTAATCCTCCCCGAGACACCTATCCAACATACTGTAAAGAAAAAAAGCTAACAAACTAATTTAACATTTTCGGACAATGCTAAACCTGACAGCAAACATTAAAAAGATTAAAGTAAAGTAAGTGACATTTATTTATAAAGAGCTTCTCACAGAGAAGACGTCGGAAAGCACTGTACAACCAAATGGAGTGAAATAAATGAGAAAACTGAGTGTTGTAATAGCAATCCAAAATAAAGTTAAGACACACAATAACGTAAACATCCATCCGTTCTTTTCCACTTATTCTTATCAGGGTCGCGGGGGGCCTGGAGCCTATCCCAGCTATAACAGGGTGAGAGGCAAAGTACACCCTGGACAGGTCGCCAGTCTGTCGCAGGGCTAACACACAGAGAAAGACAACCATTCACACTCACATTCACACCTACGGGCAATTTAGAATGATCAGTTAACCCAACCCCATTAACTGCATGCCTTTGGACTGTGGGAGGAAGCCAGAGCACCCAGAGAGAACCCACGCAAACACGGGGAGAACATGCTAACTCCACACAGAAAGGCCCGGCCTGATGGTGGAGTCAAACTCCACTGAGGCAACAGTGCTAACAAACCAACCGGTGGGAGCAGATGGCCGCCCCTCCCTGAGCCTGGTTCTGTCGGAGGTTTCTTCCTGTTAAAAGGGAGTTTTTCCTTCCCACTGTCGCCAAAGCGCTTGCTCATAGGGGGTCATATGATTGTTGGGTTTTTCTCTGTATGTATTATTGTAGGGTCTACCTTACAATATAAAGCGCCTTGAGGCGACTGTTGTTGTGATTTGGCGCTGTATAAATAAAATGGAATTGAACCGCTGCACCACCGTGCCGCTCAATAATAATAACAGTGTTTAATAATAAAGTAAACAGGTAGTTTAAAAAGATCTAATCAATGAAAGTCTCAACAGACTGAAGGGCTCTGTCCCCAAAGTCTTTAATCTCGCGAGGAACAACTAACAAATTCAGAGCCTGTCATCGAAGACTGTGAGCCTCAGTGTGTTCAGTACGAAGCTGCGATAAATAATCTGAAGCCTGGCTATTTAGTGATCTGTATGAGAAAGAATTTTAAAACAAATTCTAAAATCTACTGGGACCCATGTAAACGATAAAAAGTAATGTGAGCTTGCCAACTAGAAAATATTTTAATAGTAACATTTTTTTTTTTAAATAACTTTTTTTTTTTTAAATTGCTTAGAGGCATGAAATAGATGATTTATCTAATATAAAAACGCATTACAGCAATCTAAGCACGACAACACACGAGCATCGACAATTTTCTCCATTTCAGCAAAGGAGACCATATATCTGAATTTAGAAATCCTCTTTAAATAAAAAGGTAACAGGAACAAGAAATACATTTTACAGGTGAATCACAGCCCAGACTGTAATCAGACATCCCAAGATTTCGAACTCTGAACCTAAAGAAGCAAGAGCCCGACTGATTTTAGGATATGACTCAGGAGGAGCTATAATTGCGCTCTCGGTTGACGTTTAGAAGAAGGTAATGGCCAGAGAGCCATTAATCTGGGTTAAACAGTGGACCAGGGTTGACAGCCTGTCTAGCTGGTGTGGCTTAAAATACATATGCAACTTAATGTCATTGCAATAGAAATGATAAGAAATGTCAGAAAAAGGCTGAATGATGGCAGATGAAGAAACGACAGAAAAATAATAAGGGACCCAGAACTGAACCTTGAGGTTAGGGAGGCGATGTTAGAGTAGAACTCGTTCGCCCTAACAGAGATGGTCCTGTCAGATACATATGAAGAAAACCAAACTAACGAAGAGCCAGAGATAAGAAAAGGAGGGAGAAATAATGAAAAAATCCAAAGTATAATTACGCCGCTAAGACAGAGCCATCAACTTTTTACACTAAGTCTCTTTTTTGGCATTTTGCTTAAAAAACAAAAAACAAACTTCTTATAAGTATTTGGTATCAAAATACTTCTGATCAGTTTTATAGCAATTAACTAACTAACGACCTAATTCAGCTCCACTTTACACATTTAAAAGAGAAGCAGCAGAATATTTGAGCGTCTCAAAGAGAGTAGAAGATGTCTTCAACAACCTTAAAATGCTCTTTTAGGAGGAAACAAAAGCAAAAATCTGTTTTCGTTTTTTTGTTTTTTAAATCGCCAAACTGAAACTTGCCATTTTCAGTTTTTGTTGGAGCCTTCTTTGAATATTCTTCTTCTTTGAATATTTTCCTTTCCTGGCCTTCAAATCACTGAATGCCCGAAATACAAAAATATAATATGATGGCAGCGCTTGCCCTTTCATTCCGCCAATTTCTAAGGCCCCACACAAACTCTGGCTGTGAGGTTGAATAATACTTTAGTCTGAGCAATAACAAACAGGTAATAAATATGTTTACTGCAGCAGGGAAGTTGGGAAGTGGTGTGACATTCATGAAAGTTTAGTTTGCTGCTTCAAGTGTCACTTACAGGAATTGTACTCAGTGTTGTTTGGCTCTTTTGCTTGTGCCATGTGTGTCAGCTACAGTCAGTGAGGGAGGCAGTGAGGCATCTAAGTGTGTACTAAACATATTAGCTGACAACTAACTCTGACTGGACGGCTAGAAGGAACCGACAAGAGTTTACTGAAACCGGTGAGAGTGTTAGAGCTGCTGGGTGAGTCTGAGACTGAGCAACAATAACCCTTTACCTCATTCATATGAATTATTAGGGAAATAAATTCCTTTTTGCAAAACATTAACAACTTGAATGAATCAGGACTAGGAGACCCCAGAAGTAGGTTATGTTTGGGATAACAGAACACTGCTTTTAAAAAAGAAAAAAAAGCACTATCTATTCACCAGCCATATCTTTTGGAAAATGCCATCAACATTCCTAGAAGATTGAATATTGAATCCCAGCGTTCCTCTATAAGCATCTATGGGCTGCGAGACACACAGAATTAGCTAAAGGAAATAGGCTAAAGTTGTCTTACATGCCATAAAAATACAACTAAGAAACATATTAGTTTAACAGAATACATCACTGTAATTGTAAACCAACGTACCGGTGCCATCCCATCAAAGAGTGGTTACACTGATCAAAACTAAAAGACAGCCTCCTTACTTAAGAACAACATTTTTAAACTTCCTCATTTAAGTCAGTGTCAGATGAAGCTGAGGACAGCAAGTTTAGCAAGGACTAAAAATGATAGCACAAACCTTAGGCCAATGAAAAGATCATCGGCACTGGCCAAATGACAAATCTGACCTTTTGACGGGACTGGACAAAAAGCCGCTGAAAACATCTAAACCCGATCTAATAACAGTCTGTCCCACTTACTGAGACGTTTCACTCAAAACCAGAAATGTCAACCTCATGCTGACAGTACAGGTTAAGCCAGTCAGAGTCTTTGCTGAGATTTTCAGTCAGAACCAAAGCGGAGTGCCCGTGTCACAAATGCCAAAAGTTTCATAATGTCAGCATACTGTGAGCACTCCAGTTCCTCCCACAGTGCCACCAGCAACATGTCCTGATTTACCCCTCCTGCTGGTCAAATGCATGCCGGGACAAGTACTCTCTTATCTCCTGTTTTCACCCACAATCTAACGACATGCATCTAAATGTGTGATTAGAGGATTGGAATAACCACCATCACTGTAACTTCCCTTACAACTAATAACAGATTATCTTAATCTAACAGTGCGTTTCACTTGTTATTTCTGGTCTGAAATGCTTTGTGTATATGTCGCCTCACTCATTCTCCTTCACAAGACTAAAACTGCAGTTTTCTAAAAACTAAACAAAACCTAAACAGATCCATAAGTTAGGAGGCAGGCAACAACTCGGTGCACTTAGTATGTACTTAAGAAACTGCTGATCTACTGGGATTTTCCCTCGCAACCGTCACTGGGGTTTACAGAGAATGATCTGTAAAAGTGAAAATATCCAGTGAGTTCTCTGGGTGAAAATGACTCAGAGGTCAGAGGAGAATAGCTAGACTCCTTTGAGGCGATAAAGGCAAGAATAACTCAAATGACCACTCATTACAACCAAGGTATGCAGAACACCATCTCTGAACACTCGACGAACCTTGAAGCAGATGGCGTACAGCAGCACAAGACCACAGCGGGTGCCACTCCAGTCTGCACACCAAAACTAGACAAATGCAAACTGGGAAAAACATTCACTGGTCTGATGAGTCTCGATTTCTGCTGCAACATTTGGATGTTAGGGTCTGAATTTAAGCAACATGAAAGCACGGATCCATCCTGGCATCTATTATATAGTAGTATAGTATTATAGTATACGGTTCAGGCTGGTGGTGGTGATGTAATGACATGGGGGATATTTTTTGGCACACTCTGGGCCACCCATTACTACCAACTGAGCATCATTTATATGCAGCAGCGTGCCTGAGTATTGCTGCTGACCATCTCCATCTCTTTATGACCACAGCATACCAATCTTCTGATGGCTTCTTCCAGCAGGATACAAAGCTCAAACAATCTCAAACTGGTTTCTTAAACATAACAATGAGCTCACTGTCTTCAAATCCACAAGCAAACCACCGAAAAACATTTCCAGCACATTGCTAAATCTACACAATGAAGAATTAAGGCACTTCCAAAGATATAAGAAGGTCCTGCCTACTAGCAAAGCTTACTGTACCTAACAAAGTATCCAGTGAGTGTATTTTTATATATAAACTTTGTGTTTATGTCTACTTTGTCAGGTTTATGGCCCAGAGAACAACATGTAACACTTGTTACTTTTCTTTACTTGTTACTTTGTTTACACTTTTTTTTTTTGCATAAACTTCCAATAAAAATGAAAAACAGTTCTCTTCTCAATCTGTCTGAAGTCACAAAGCATACGAATCATTGTGCCTGCACATCAAAACAGGATCATAAAAATGCATTTCACTGGAAAACAAAAGATTAACCTTACATAACTTCCTGTCAAGTCAGGGTCTCTTCCTCTCATCTGTGCCAGGGATTTTAATAAGGCATGCTCTAGTTTGCTTCATCATGCTCGAATGAAGATTAACAGGACGTAGAAAGCAAAGGGACAAGCAGCTCAATCACACAATCTGTAGTAAGACTTTAAAGCTTAACGGGGTTATTTTGGGATACTACCATGCCCTAGCTACTTTCATCCAGTGATCCGTCACTGTGTTTCCCCTGTGTAGGCTAAATCCCTAATACATAATAAAGACTTCATTAAGGCATCTGACATTATACACTCTACTCAGTAAATTATGTGCAAATGATTTTTTCATACCTTGCTTGACTTTTATTGCATCACTGTACTGAAGTGCTAAACAAAACAAATTTAGGGACTTATTTATTAGGTACACTGCCCCCGTTAATACACACAATCCTCACGTACCTTTGCACTATGCAGTAAAGACACGAGAGCCTTTCTTAGTTTTCATTCTCTTGTATACTTCATCTCTCTAATCACACTTATGCATCAAACTTTTAAACTTTAGGGCTTGGCATAAAAAGCACACAAAAGGCCAACAGCGGCACACATGCTAATGAAAATCAAATGTCCGATCTGATCATGTTTTCTTTGATGAAATGCTGCTTTTATGATTCTCGTTATGTATTCCCACTTCTCTTAAATGCACTTTTATCATCGCTACAGGTTTATTGTAATCTAACATTTGTTTAAATAATGACTGCAGCTGTACTGAGCATTCACGATCGGAGCACTCAGACCATTTAAAATCATACAGCCGATTTGCCTTTAATAAAAAAAATTATAATGAGGCTCTAAATGCCTGATTAGCTTTGAAGGTTTTACGGCCTCGCGAGACAGTGTTGCAGAGCACATAATCTTTAAAAGGTGAATCTGTAATAAAGACGGTCCACTGAATATTTACACACCATTTACTTTTTTTCCCCCCCTCTTTGTTCAGACCTGCGACGCCTGATATTAAGGTGAGAGGTTTGCGTGTTTTTCTCTGCAGCACGTCACCTGGAACCTGGTGGGTAGGAGGGTTCATTTCGCTTTTTTTGCTCTCTGTCTTGTTTCATTTTTAACTGCCTCCTTTTCAAATGCTTTTTCTTCATTTCCTATCATGCATAAATGTTAATGTGGTGAGTGCTCACATTAAACAAGATCAAAGTTTCCAGTAACGAGGTCAGCATATATCCAAATAATCCCTATGAGCCAACAGCTCAGGCTTCATGCAGACTGCTCTAAATGAACCAATTCAGACAGCTTTTTCTACTCCTGGCTGTGATGTTAATAAAAATACATATCCCTAACATGGACATCTCAGGCACGCGGGTCTATATATGAGCAAAGAAGCCCTGAGGGGTGTACAACGGGGGGAGTTTAATGGGACGGCAAGCTGTGTTGAGCTTCAAGTCAGAGTTTTCCAGTGTCGTGACGGTGGCTCCCTTTACTTGGCTGGTACCTTACGCTGAACACATTCGTTTTAAAATGTTCTTGAAAAGCCACACTTTCACCAGTCATTTAATTTACCGTATACTTTCAGAGCCATCAAAATTCTCTGCTAATATTTTATATATGCAAACTGTTGAGCCACACCTTACTAAAACATGAACACATTCAGTTCACAACATTCAGTTTGTGATGCAGAAAGTGTGTTGTTTTTTTTCCCCCTTGGTGCTAATCTGCTGCCGAGTCTCTTTTATAGCTGCTGGAATTACAGCTGCAAGAAAAACATCCCAAAAAAAATTCATCAATTACATACTGAATACTCATTCAGTCAAAATTAATTTAATTGCTGACTAAACTAAATTAAATCTCTGTGTCTCCTTTATTACACTAAGGGAGAATCTCAGACCTGAACACAGTGAATAATTTTTAGTATTTAAATATGTAAAATGTTTCAGAGCTCTAATGTACAGTTAATTTTAGAAACGAACAGCAGTACCACCACCGGACCGAGCAGTAAAATACATTATGTTCATAATTTTCTGCAGCATTGCGCTCGTCTTCTTTGCAGCATTTTACTAATATATTTTTTATGTTCTTTATAGCTCTCCATCTTCTGTTCATCTGATAATATTTCTGATTGGAGTAGATGATGCTCACTTGAAATGCAATGACGTGTTAAACGCCATCTTTTATGTGAGCCTGCGCTGATTCTGAAGGAGGCGGCAGCTTGGGTTAACAGAGAAAGTTGATAACCACCGTCGTGACACCCGATTTTAGATTTTGTCAAGCAAGCTAACACAAAGAAAGCTTGGCATGTTGACCTTGCTTCATACTGTAGTCATCTGCTCATCTGCTATGCAGATCTTCTGTTTATATGAGAAACAGAAGAAAGGAGGGGAAGAAGAAAGTTGCTTTAAAGTGTGCTACAACATCGTTTTTGTTTCCTCAGACAGTTTATGAACTGAGGCGCTGCACCAAGGCCCAGCGCAAGATGAATAAGATGAATTTTATAAGTGTGCATCATCCAAAACGACTCTCGCAGAATCCAAGGATAGAAATATGGAGCCAGAAATGAGCACAATAGGACCACTTTAACAAGCTTACATGAAAAAAATGGCTTCAGCCCAGAAAACAATATTAAAATCATTTCCTCTTTATTGCACCAAGATTTGTTTGCTTGGCTAACCCACCCAAAATAGCAAGAAAGACTTGAACCCCAATATTAGAAACCTCTGGGTGATTCACCAGTGGAAGAACCCTCCAGAGCGTACAGACAATTAAAGCAGTGATATGGCAACACACCAACTGGATGGCTGCAATGCATGTGTGTGTCCACCCTGCCAATCTTTCCTAGTCTTTGAATGCAGCAATCTTAACATCTGCTTTCCCTTTTTTAATAATACAAAAACATTATGTCTGAAGAGCAAGAGCAGCAGCTGTGGTCCAGAAGATATCGCAGTGAAGATTTTAACCTCTCGCAACAATTTCTACCCTCGTCCGTTTCAAACTAATCTAACAGAAGCTACCCGCAGTAACAAAACACTTTGTGTAGCTAATTTAAAGCCACAGTCAATTATATCTCAGAGAATGTACTGCAGAGCAGCTACAGAAAGGCAGCTGCATTAACTGCCTATTAACACCGCACACAGAGCTATGCTTTGCCAAATCAATGCACCATCTTCACTGAGTACCCTGAGCACATAAATCTGCCACTTTACAGTGTATTTATGCAGGATACACAGCACATTTGATCATTTTAAGCAAGCACATTTTGTTCCACAGAAACAGAATGAAATGTTTGCAATAATAAAGCAGCAAGAACTTCAGGGATGCCGTTTTAAATTGAGTGTAGGTGAGATTTTTAGCAGGAAATCAAAGCAGATAAACTTACCAGAGTAGCTCCCTGAGAGTCCTGCTGGTTGACCTTCTCTCCTTGACTCAGCAGTTCCTGAATGTCTCCTATCATCTTCCTCTCTGTTGACGCTCGCGTCTCGTTGATCATCTCCTGGGTGATGCCTGTCAGTCAAACATGCAGGCAGAGCAGCCAGAGTTAATCACAGGGGAGTTTGGTCCTGACACTTTTAATATATAACTGCAGCCTGGCCTGCTGAAACGGACAGTTTTTGATCCAAGGCAAAAACCGCTTGGGTATGATACCTCTGAGACACATGCCTGAAAATAAACGTAAAAAGTTAGCAAAGCCTTCTTTAAACTGCAACATCTTCTTTTTAATTAAAGAGGATGTTTTCTGCCAGCAACAGTTTCCACAGTAGGTTGGGAAGCAAAGCAGAAATAACTGCTTTTTGTTGTCTTGGTTTGATAATATTATAACGGTCATTGAAATGGCAAAAGAAACGTGGCATTTGTAATTAAAAAAAAAATAAAATAATGCTAATAAATAATATGCTAATAATTGACAACTTAAAATGCATTTATTTACTGAAAATCAGTGCAGAGCTGCAAACATTTGGATTTGACCACCTGAAAGTATAAAGTGACCATTTTCTTCAGGTAGCAGAGTAGTTTATTCTCACGCTGGCTGTCCTTCTATGTTCTGGCAAAGCGGTTTGTTTGCAAAGACGGTTTGGCCCAGTTCAAGCTCAGGCGTTTCTGGATGTCACTTCCACTCTAAATTCCTCCTTTAATCCATCTTCCTGCTGCCAGGTAGGACTAAATGCTGAGACCGCCACACTTCAGCAATTAAGTTATCCTCCTTCGGCTCAGTAACATACAGCGTTAATTGAAAGAGGTGTCAGTCAGGACTCTTGTATTCTTGCAGTGTAACTATCAAAATATGTGAGTTACCCTCAGAAGAGATCTGGTGCACAAGGTCAAAATATCTACACAAGATCTGCCCATTTTTGTGACACAACCAAAGTAAACACCCTGCCCTAATTTTAAAAAAAGAAAGAAAAAAAAAACTGGGTAATTGAATTCTCATCCATCCTTAAACGTTGTTTACAGAGGACACTCCCCTGGATCTGATCATTCTAACTTGAAATAAATTGTAGAAGCAGTCAGGTGATATTTGACTGTGCATTTTTTTTTGTTTTGTTTTGTTAGGATTTCAGCCCCGTGACCTTTCTCAGTAATAAATTTGGCACGTAAAGCTAAAGGCAATGGCAGTCGGTCATCCACAACTCCTATTGCAATGTCGCTCTTTTGTTTTTAGCAGGTGTCCATGCACGTGAAGGTTAACAGTCGTGATGAAGGGAGTTAAAAGGGTGAATTGAATTTGCAATCAGAGTCACCTGGAGGGTTTTTAAAGGCTCATGGATCAAGAAAACGATAGCCCCCTTTAGTCGATTTAATTCATGCCTCCAGCAACCATTCTCTTCTGTGTTTTCTGTTGTTTCTGTCAGAAAACAACAGTCTCTCAGATACTCGTGTCACAAACTCTACTTCTCTCATATTTTGATCTTGCTGCAGTGAACAATATAAGAGAGAACAGACTAGAACATCGGGCGTAGTGAAAAACCTAACCAAACAGTTCATACAGCTTGGACGAAAGATCTGGTCAAATATTCACCCAAAACCATTGACCAGTTGTCCAGTGTGTGTGTGTGTGTGTGTGTGTGTGTGTGTGTGTGTGTGTGTGTGTGTGTGTGTGTGTGTGTGCGCGTGTGTCCAGCAAGCTTGTATAAACATGCAGTACACGAGGACATGATGTCATTCAAGTATACACAAGCAGTTGTGTTTTTGCACATAAGGCAACAGAGTGTCCTTTCTGTCTTAGGGACTACTTGTTTAAACAGCTCCTAATTGCAGTGAAATGAAATGTCTACAATTCCTAGTAAAGGGTAACCATGTTACCACAGTGGATATCTGGTATGGCAATCCTATAGCAGTTTCCTGCAACAGTAAAGTAATAAAGACACTGACAGCTGTGATGGCTGCACAGCTTGCCACAGCTGTCTGCACTGCACTTAATGCCACTTGTACCTGTTTTGACTTACATGATGAAAATGTATTTATTCTTAAATCTTGTGAAGAATTAATTACTTAGAAATAAGTCCCATAATAATTGTTTTTTTGAGCTCCGGTCTTTTTTCTTTGTGCACAGGCTGTGATCAGCTGGCAGGTGCTGCTCTTCACTGCTCTTTGTGGATTTGGCCAACTGAATTCAGCATGATATAAGCAGATGTTATGCGTGCTTTATGGCTGATTTCCAACCCCGAGAAACTATAAAACTAGTATAAAATGTAAAATTCAGTGAGTAAGTCTAATCAGCATCATTACCTTAAATATAAATTGCTGCTAGCCTTGATGTAACCCAGTAACAGTACCTTAGATATGACCACTCCAACATAGTCCATCATTATAAACTTTTATCCCAGTACTGAGAACTAACCAGCTGACCTGCACTAAACTGCTTGGTATTTCCACACACCTTTTAGTAACACAAAATTAGTACTCACTGTATTACACTAATACTTAGTATAATTAGTATACTTGGTATAATCAGATATAGTCGAAGTTTACTTCGACTATATCTGATTTAAAGACTCTAAAATAAATGAGGACATTCCCATCTAGAAAACTTCTCTTATTCAGCAATGCTACTTTTAAACATAATCTCCCGTCTTCCTCTCCTTTCCCTCTTTTAGTGCTGCAATTAAAGTGGGGGTTTTTTCTCTCCCTGTGAAATACAGCAACTTTACATTTAGCTCAGATATATTTTGTGAACAGTTTGTGTGCTTGGCGTTACTTTTTGAGCCGTTTGAAAAGTTGCATTTGAAATGACCTGGAACTTTTCTCCGTTTATGCTCGCTCCTCTTCTGTAGCTAAGTACTGCGACCGCACCTTTACGTATGCGCCATGAACGCATGACAGGGATGAGAAGGGGGAAAGGGATGTGTGGAAGGTGTAAGCAGGCTATGGGACGTCATTATTTTCTTATTACTGCGCAGGTACCTCCAGGCCCTCACTGGAAGCAATGCCAGGCTTCAGCACACTGAATAGTAGTATGCATTAACCTGCCAATCAGATTTCATTACTCGCTAACCGAAGGTGTCGGAACACTTTTCCGGATCATTTGAACCCACTTTAACACCTGAACGGAAGAAACAGATAGCAGGGGCTTGTCCACGGATAGTCTAGCTCTGCTGTTATGTGGTATTTTTTGTGTTTTGCTGGGAAAGTTTGAAACTCATTTTAAATAGACTGGTCCCACACTTTCTGCAGACAGATAAATTAGATGAGGTTTCATCCCAGGTGGAAAAAACAGATAAATAAATAAGTTCAATTTGCAAAGATATAAAACAGAAAAAAAAAGCAGAAAACAACAATTTTAGCAAGTTACTCAAATGTTCAATCTATTATTAGAAACTGCTGTAAAACAAGTGATTTCAGCATCAAAACACAACATCCATGTTCATCAAGATTCCACAACCTTAAGCCACTAAGATTTATTGTATTATTTTACTGGACGCATGTTCATTTTGGGCTCTTAGAGTGAAACTAATGTGCAGCGCAGTGATTTCATCATGTGCCGCCATAGAAGAGAGAAAAGGGAAGAAGCTATAATTTTGCTGTCTACACAGCACAACCTGAGGAACTATGACTGCTGCTGCACTGGAATCGTGAGGTATTTTCCTTTCAAACAGGGATGTAGAACAGGCCAACGATATTCAAAATATGCAGAAAGTGTTACCGCCTTCCCTTCTTTATTGCATGTGTGGATTTGACTGGGCATTAAAAAAAGAAAAAATGCATTAGCGGTGTCATGCTTCACTCTATTTTACCCAGATACCCTCCTTATCACTGCAGCTCATCACAGATGAACTGGGTTCTACAGGGAAGGATCAAGGAAGCACTGAATCTGTCAATGCTGCATACCAAGTGCTGCGCGTGCGTGTGCGTGCGCGCGTGTGTGTGTGTGTCAGAGAGAGACTGACTGTGTGTGCCCATCCCTGCAGTGTCTCAGGGGAGAGACATCTTATCCACCAGTACAGTGCTGAGATCATTACGGGAGCAATTAGCAGCACTGCGCTCCTTTTGATCAGCTTAATAATCATTCTTCTCACCTACTGTACCGCTATCATGCTTTCTGCAGCTCGAGAGATCCTATTGTAAGCTGAGAACCTCATTTTCGAGTGTCTGTTTCCCCCCCGAGAGCCCCCGCTCTCTGTCTCTGTGCATTTCCAACAATGCCTCACATCCACACAATGTGGCTTCATGTGTCCTGTTTGTACTGTTAAAAAGATCAAAATTATTAACCGCATACTTGTTTGCGAGTGCAATAACCAGGCTTCTCAAGCTTTAGGTAACATGGGAAATATGACTGAGCACTCCTGATGCTCTCCTTCAGAACACTGCATCTACAGTCTCCTCCTGCTTACTCCCAAGCAGCTCCACATTTGGCATTTAGCAGTATGCTGAAGGGCACCTTAACTAACTTAGGAAAGTTTCACCTTTTCTTTACTTTTTTTTGTTTTTGATACCACTTGTGAAGCACACCAACCAACAGCCTCATGCAGGTAAACAAGCAGGTGTGAGCATATGAATAAGCAATGACTTTTGTGAGGCAGCACGCTGTCCTGAAACACGTCGAATGTGGAAATAATTTCTGTTTACTCTGTACGAGACTCAAAGAGAAGGATTAGATATGATTCATGTACTACTGAGGTTTGTCTTTTGTTAAAGATGTTAGTTGAATCTCTAAAGTGGAGGTGAAGGTGGCAAAGTTTGTAACATCTCGTTAACAGTACCAAGATTAATATGTGCGTACGATCCGAGAGGCAAAGGATACAATTTAAAATTTAGAAGGAAACTGTGCTGCCCATGCACTCATTGTAATAAAGCAAGTATCAAGCTACGGCCTGTTAAACTGTTTCTGTACAGGAAAAACAGAAAGCTTGTTCTGTCCAAAGCAAGCAGCATCTTCCATGAAAACAAAGTCAGTGAGTAAGCACCAAAACAAAAAACCCCCCGCAGTTCAGTGAACAGCCGTGTCAGGCTGGTTCAGTTTTTTCATTGGCTGAGTTTGGTTTTAACACATTTTTCACTACCCATAGTTAGTTTGGACCTAGCCACACATACCTAGGGTCTGACCAAGCTGGTGACAGCCCATCACAACCAACGATCACCGGGTAAAAAAAATTATTCAGTGGTGGGTTGGTGAGCGATTGCTGAAGATTGTTAGCAGTTGCTTTGTGAAATTGCTTGCAAATAGGTAGGTTGCACTAATTGCTCTGGTCACTAAGACATTGCCACAGTCGTCTGTAGTTTACATGGAAGACGCCCACTTGTCTGTAAATAGTCACGACTGCTCGCCAAGTGATAGTGAAACTGTGAAAAGCGCAACGCGAACTAAAAATGGGGACTGTTGGCCTTCAAAGTAAAAGTGGTGCTTTATGAAATATGTTTTGGATGCAATGGTAAAGCACCAATTTTACTTTGAAGGCGACCAGTCTCCGTTTTGGTTTGCATCACACTTGTTTGCAGACAAGTGGGACCCTTCCATGCAAACCTTGTAATAAGCAACACAGTCATAAGGAGCTTTTTGGTATGATAACATGTATCCACCAAACTCCCACAACCACTTGCCACATTTTTCCCTAGAAACCGAGGGTTGCCAGGGGATGCTGACTGGCCTTGAAAGTGTATAATACTGGCATACCAGCTTTGCTAACCAGACATAAGTGGTTAGGACTTAGTAACACTAACCAAGCTAGAAAGCCACAACTAGAGTTAGCTAAAAATTCAGCTGTACCCTGTTTCCTGGTTAATAACAAACAAAAAAACAAAACAAAGCCAGATTAGCAATAGCCAAAATACTACAAACTAGAGGTCTGTGTGACGTCTTTGTTTTAGTCTATGGCCCAAAGGCAGCACTATTAAATATGTAATCTTGTAATCAGAAAGCAATTAATTACATTTTTTTGCAATCTTTTTAATTGCATTTTGCAAAATGAATTGATATTTCAAATGAGCCACAATTTCAGAGCCAGTTCTTACAACAGCACAGTGAAAACCCCCTGCTGCTAGTTTTTGTTGCTTTGTTCCCAGCCGTGAGAACACATGCCAGCTTGAGGATGTAACCATTTACCAGAAAACAACAACAAAACATTGAGAGCAGCTTGTGTTAAGAGGCTTGATTTTACTGCAGTGTAAATACATTTTTCTGTTGCTTCGACAGCCTTTGTACGGGTCTTTCTTCACATCGCACAAACAGACAGAAATGCAAACAGCACGAGTTCTCCCCCTCCTTCATCACTGATGTGCAGTTATGTCAGCGCTGATCTCCTTGAACTCTCTTTCACTCATGTCGCAGAGACAAACTGTGGCGTCTGCAGCTGTTTACAGTGACACAGCATGAATATACAGTATCCTAATCTGCACCCCGCTGGAACAGAGAGAGAGAACTGTGAATACTTTCAAGCTCCTCACAGTGTCAATCATAAAACTGTGCCCGACACTACGTGCGATCTGAGGTCACAACTCCGATGCCTTCTTCAGCAATCTGTTCTTGTGACAAGCAGACTGCTAAGGCTGCCAAAAGCTGCAAGCAGCAAAGGTTAAAATAGACTTTGCATCTTCTTTTCGTGTCATCTCTAAATTTTGCTAGACCTGGGCTCTTTTAAACGACTGCTTATTATAGCACTCACACTTTAAACCTTCCAAAAGTGTTAAAGTACAAGGAAGTTGATTAAAGTGCGTCTTCCTGCTTTAAAGTCCATACATAACCTATCACAGTTATATTTGGACTAAAAACAGATCTATACTGCAATACAAGAACTTTGCAGTGCAGACAATGATTTTCAGACTGTCATTGTCATTGTTTAAAGCTTACGTTAGTAAGCTTTAAAGTAAGGTAGCAGCAGGCTATATTTTCTAAGAGGCTAATGCCCAGTTAACCAGCTAGCCTCTTCTGGTAAAGTCTGCTGGTGTTCTGGCAAAATATACGGTTGTCGACTAGAAATGAACAGATGTAATCAGGGAAGGAAATGAAGGGGTTGAACTAAAGTGAATGTTGTTTTTCCTGGAAATGTCTTGTTCAGTGCGAGTCTGAAAAGAAAAAGGAAATGTTTTACAAAAACAATGATGGGTAAAAAAACTCACCTGTACTTGTAAAGTTGAAGTTACATTTAACTGGAATAATACCGACATGAACGCACTCTGTGTAACATCGCTACTCCTGCGCATGACTACGTAATCTTCTCTCAATTATCGGTCTGACAGTCTGCAGACAGACTGAATCCGATTCCAAACTTGCTGAAAGATTTGCTCATCAGTCTAACCTTTCTGCCAGCAACTGCACCTTCAAGCATTTATTCTCTACCTCTGTTGGCCATGGCTGTCTCAATGATGTCCAGCGTTGGATCATCTTCACACAGGTCGTAGGGCATGTTCCCATCGGAGTTGACTGCCAGCAGATCTGCGCCACTGTGGGAAATGAGCAGATGAATATTTCAACAAATCTAATCAGAGTTAATAAATGCTCTGAATGTACAATATGCAGGGCTAACGACTCAACGAGGAAAAAGTGTTCAGTATATTATATTTCATGGCACCATCTGTGATCCCAGAGTCCTCAAAAGTTTAAAAATAACCAAAACAACTTTGCTCATCAGGGTAACATCGGCCTGTTTTTCATGTCCCGATCTACTGTAACACACAAAGATGCTGAAAACTACTAATCTATAACTCAAAGTCCCGGAACGGGGATGACAAAACAAATGTACATTACACAGCGCTAACTGATGAAGCTAATTAACGTCTTTCAGTCCAGAACAAATGACGCTGCCTCATTCAGCAGTTTTTTTAATTTCGTCCATGTAATGCATCCATGTGACAGCACGGTCGCTTTGACGAGTCCTGCACCGTCAACAGATGGCAGCAGTGTGTTTGTGCGTTTCTAGTCTCTGCATACAGGCCGCAGCTCAACCCGTCATGTTAACAAGGAGAAACAATACGAATGTGTACACGTGCGGTATGTTAATTTGCCTGTTTTGTGTCTTTGTGTGTACATGTGTTTCGCTGTTATTGCTTCATTAGGATGCAATTAAAGCCTAATAAACTCAGTCTAATTAAATCCTAATTAAACATGTCCACAATGTGTGAACTCATGAGTCATCTTTACTTCTTCCCCGTATTTGCATCGAGTCAAACACAGTAACAAGGACATTTTCACCTATGGGAATTCGGGTCAGTGCTGCTGAATTATTAACGACATTCGCACATCAAAGTTGAGTAATAATTCAATCTGTGTCATTATTAAACCACTACACATCCTACGGCTGGAAATAATTCAGTATTATCCTTTACTGACCTTCAGTGGGTTCGCCATCTTCAAATATCATAATAACACTGATTTTTAGTAGAGGATAGTGTCATTTCCACTATGTTTTTCACTCATTTGTTTTGTATAATTTGTCACAATGCCATACTAATAGGTGCATTAGCATTAATTGTTGCTTGTGTTGATTTTGGAACAGAAAAACCAAATCTGTCTGGACAAGAAAAAAAAATTAAAGTTCCTCCAAACTGCCTCTGTGGCTCACCGGGTGCAGTAGCTGCAGTTATACCTGCATATTTGACAGCATGGCAATAACATGCCATGCTATTAAGTTTAGACTATCGTGTAAGCACATGTTTTTGCCTGGAAAACCCATCAACCAGTCTGTCAAAACCATTCATTATACAGCTGGTCAATTTAAACTTTCAACCTAAAGTGGATTCATTACGCTCACGGTTTAAAATAACCATGATTTATCTTATACTGGCCCCTTAGCAAGCCATTTTAGCTCCTGTCTTTTTAAGCCAAGTCTTCTGATTGGCTCTCCTTTACAAACAGAAGCTCTGAACACCAGGTGGGAGGGGCTTCTGAGCTCAGAGTGTACCAAAGATGACCGTATTAATATCCTCTCTTTATGACATCATACAGATCCAGGAGCAGAAAGGAGAAAAAAAAAAAGTTTGAAACGGAGCGTTTCAAGCCTCCTCTGGAAAAATCTGTCCCTTAGCATGAGCCCACTATCACAACAATATGAATAATATGGGAAACCATAACAGACCCACCCCAAAATCAAATTTCATTGTTTAGTCTGTGGCCTGTAGAGCTAGTCGTACATCTGTGTGTGGTGTTCACAGACATTTTTGTCACTGTGTCATAACTGTGAGCCTCTTCTCATGTACTGTAATATAGTAATGCAGGTAAAGTTTGGTAGAAAAGAAACACATCGTTTAAACTTTATGACTAATAGTTAACAAATTAATTACATTTTGGTTCATTCAGTATCCAACTGCAACTGTTCTGGTTGTTTATTTTTGTCGTCTTAATGCTGTGACGTGCTGATCTCAATGTTTACCCAGACCTGACCTGACCTTGAGCTGAATCCAACAAAATCTGATGTCATCTTGTTACAGAGCTACTATTCCTCACTGCATACATGACCTTTTACAGCCTAAAGCAGTGCATTACTCATTTTTCCTGAAGCATAATGAGTTAAATATTAGATTTCATAAGAACATATTTAGACTTTCGTGCTGCTGGTCTTTATCTCAGACAAGATAAGAGCTGTGCTGCAGGAAATCATGGTGTATCATATCTTTATGACTTACTGTGCGATGAGTATCTTAACAAGACCCGCGTGGCCACAGGTAGCAGCAGCATGCAGCGGCGTCCATAGTTCGTTGTCCTGAGCGTTAACACTGGCTCCTCGGTCCAACAAGAGCTTCACCATCTCCTCATAGTTGTCTATGCAACACTGTGTGGAGAGAGAGACGGAGGTAAAGGGAGGGAAGGAAAGCAGCAGGAGGACAAGATTAGATCTGGTTCAGGTTTTATACGAAATATTTAATAGCCCAGTATTTTCAGATTTTGAATTTCAGTGTGGGATTGTGGGTACTGCACATAGAGGAAGAGAATGGATGGATGGATGGAAGAAATAATAAATTACAGCAAATCTCTGGTTAGATAATAACAAAATCTAAAGAACAATAAAAGACACTATCCCCTCCTCCCCCCCAGAACAGTGTGGAAAGCATTTAACCCGCAGTTTTGAAATATGACTCTCAAGGCCTGACCTAAAACCTCAGAAAAGAAAGTAGTAAGAAAAAAAAAAAACATGAAAAGATGTAAGATGGTTGGTAAAGGAAAAAAAAGTGAGGACAAAAGCCGTAGTGCACTGAAGGTGTACATTTCAGCATCTTAATCATTCGAGAATGACAACGAAACCATAAATAAGGACTCGTATGTGAAGTCTATATAGTATTTTATTAGGCTATCCTAGAGTACAACGCTAAGCAAATTTATACATATTCATCCTGACTGGTCAGCCATTGTGTGGGTTTGTTTCCTGGACAAAGGCAGAGGGTCAGAAAGTATTTTGCTTGTAAAACTGGGTGTGATTGCAGGCTGGAGAGGAAAGAGGATTTTCCATGAAAACCATCCTCCAATCACACGGCTGTCAGCAGCTGCAGTTTTCTCCATCAGAGCTAATTGGTGAGTGTGGCAGTAACATGTTGTTGAACAAAGAAAATGATGACTGACAGGACAGATAACAAAAACCAAAAGAGAAAGAGGCAGGAAAGTGCTGAAGTGAAGGATGGAATTACTTTGTCACAGTGGGAGGGTCAGATATAATCAGAAAACCAAGACTTTCAGGGCGAACAGTTTGTTTCCAAAGTCTGAAAAGGGCACGTCAGCTAATGCCTCTGTTATTGTTTGCGCTGGTGAATCTGGTTCATGACATTTTTAATCAAACCTTCCAAACCAATTTGGTTTTTTGTTTTGTTCATTTTATACCAAAGAACCCTTTGGTGTAAGGGTTTATCAAATGAAATGCAACATCCGTCACATAAAAATGCAAAATCACCTTTGGCAGAATGACTGCTGACAATCCCATTAAAAACCCCAAAAGTGCTTAAATGAAATGGGGGGGGGGGGGGGGGGGGGCAAAAAAACCG
>VVHJ01057247.1:0-12610 GCA_015107715.1 Tylochromis polylepis | reverse complement strand
AGCACATCTGGGACATCATGTCTCGCTCCATCCACCACAGACTGTCCAGGAGTTGGGAGATGCTTTAGTCCAGGTCTGGAAGGAGTTCCCTCAGGAGACCATCCGCCACCTCATCAGGAGCATGCCCAGGCGGAGGTCATACAGGCACGTGGAGGCCACACACACTACTGAACCTCATTTTGACTTGTTTTAAGGACATTACATCAAAGCTGGATTAGCCTGTAGTGTGTTTTTCCACTTTAATTTTGAGTGTGACTCCAAATCCAGACCTCCATGGGTTGCTAAATTTGATTTCCTTTGATAACTTTTGTGTGATTTTGTTGGCAGCACATTCAACTATGTAAAGAACAAAGTATTTAATAAGAATATTTCATTCATTCAGATCTGGGATGTTTTTCTTTTTGTGTTCCCTTTATTTTTTTTGAGCAGTGTATTTATATTGTACAGCCCGGCAAGTAATTTGCACTAACTGGTGTATGATCTGACCCACAATAAAATGGTTATTCTATTGTAGTTAGTTTCTGTTATCATGATGTGGGTGCTATTTGTCAGATTTATAATTTAAGAACTTCAGAGCAGCAACAAATTAAAGCAAAACAATACAAACAATACCCAACCATATTCGATCCTGCTCTCAGTGAATAAAAAGCATCAATGCATTCTTGTGGTAGGCTTTTTTGACCATGTTGAACAAATCAACAAACCCCAAAACTAACGATATTTCTTTTTTAGTTTTTTTGTTTGTTTGTTTTTTATTTCGTTTTGGAATTACACAAACATAATTTCTGCCATTTTTCCACCCTTAAAGGTTAGGTTTTTTTTTTTTATTTCATGCTTTTACACATTTAGCTTTTCTTTAGTGTAGTTTTAGTAACTATAACATCTTCCTGCTGTCTTACATAATCTGCCAGTTCCTGTGCTTCTGTTACAGTCACACCAAAAAGAGTCTATTATTGGCCTGCTTTTTAGGCCAACATTTCCTGTTATTGAGAATGAAGATGTGAGGGAAGATTACAAGGTGAGCTGACTATGGCACTTACAAAGCAAGAGACACACACATACCTAGTTATCTTGTTGCTAAACATAAAAGGAAAGTGCAGAGAGATCCAGCCGATCCAACCTTGCACCTGTTAAGTAATCTCCAGTTATAAGCACTTTTCTTGTTAAGTAAATCAGATTCATCGAATGTATGCAAATTATTTAACACGGTATCTTGTACAGCTAACACGACTTGAAAGAAATCTTGATATCATCAAGGAAAAAGGCTCCGTTGGTGCATACTGTTTGCATAAAAACATGAGAATATTTGAATAACTGCAAAAGGTGAGATTTCAGTGATCACCTTATACAGGTACAGTAGGTTAAAATATATCAAGGTTTTACTGTCATTTCCATGACATGATGACATGTTGCATAAAAAGCATTTAACGAACCCATTCAATTCAGATTATCATTGCAATTGTGCCACTGTTATTTCGCACCGCATGCATTCACACTCCATACAGTGAGCCATACGTTTATATTGGTGTAAACACTCGACGGGAGGTGGGGAGGGTTTGCATGCCCTAATGAGTCTGCACAGGGCTGTTTCCTCTGCAGTGATGAATGATTTACAGTCACTGTGAAGATTCTGACAAGTTAACTTATTATTATATAATCAGTTTTTCATCGGATTTTCTCAAAGTGTTTCAATTTCCCGCTGGTGTGATGTTGCAGTAAACCCATACACAATTAATCTAAAAAGACAGTGATGAAAACAAGTGAATACAGTACATTAAAAAAAAAACAATGAATCAAGCAGGAAACAGGGCTCAGTAATCAATAATTAAATGACAGTGACAGAGAACGCACAGTGTGGACTGAAAGGAATGTTCAATCCCACTTTGGGAACGCAAGTGCTCATCAGATTTACTTATATGGGTATTAAAGCAACTTAAACACCATATATGAAGACACTAGTTGTTGTGCTTCTCTATCCTATGTGGAAAATACTTGAAAGAGGTCCGGGTGATAGCCATGTGTATGCAGTGATATGCAAATAGGCACCGATCTACTCAGGAGACAAAAAAAGGAGACAAAGCAAATGCCAAACTCTGCTCTCCTGAACTGGGGACCAGGGGTACAGGACTGGGAGGGTAGGGGGTGGTTGGTGGGGTGCTTTCTGTAAATACGTGTGTGTGTGTGGGTCTGTGTGCTGGGCTTATGTGTGTGAGCAAATGTGCACAAACACACATTAGTGGATATTCTTGTGTGGATGTGTGCATGCGTGGTTATATATGCAATTATGAGCTTCATCAGACATCACCATGTCATAGCTAACTCCTTCTGTCACTCAGCCATCCCGACAAACGCACACACAAGGCTCACAAGCCTTGATTCTTAATGCATGGAGGGGAAGAGGGCTTCTGGTGTTACTGTGAGGCCCTAAGCCGGTTAATGACGCCGGGCACCAGAAGCCCCACAGATGGCTAATCTAACCATTGTCTTCAGCACCCAGCCCCATTCGAGCAAACTCCTACTGGCCCCCCATGCCGCATGCTACTGTTTACCCCTCTTCCAACTAAATCTAATCCTGTTTAGCAACATTCTCAGAACTCTGAAAGGCCTTTTTTCCCCCACTACCCTCTCCTACCTCCATTCCCTCTACCCTCTTCTTTTGTCTTTTCAAATGATAAAATGGGACGGCTGGGTGAGAAAGGGTCACGGCTATCCTCCCTTCTGTAAAAGGAGAGATAGGACCACTGGGGAAGTGTTGGGGGGTGGAGGGGAGCATAAAAGCAAAAGAGAGGGTGGGAAGACCTTGGAATGTTCTGGGTTTCTTTCAAGCCTAGTTCATGCCCCAGCTAATTAACAATTATTCTCCATAGTTCTTGCATTCACTAATATGTAGGGATGATGGATATGGTGCTGACATTTGCAGCCTCCTCATGCTACTCCCAGAGCCTCCACCCTCACATCATCTGTCACTCCAAGTTGACTGTGTCAATCTGGGGCCCAGTCTGCTTGATAGACACTCCAGAATTCCTTTCCCTATATGTGGTGGGAGGTGTCCGAGTGTAAAGAGCTGAATGTAAAAGTCTGCCACACACACACTGGCTGACTGTAACCTCTGCTGATGCAGGAATGTCATAAAGCAGCCCAGGATCAGTGCACTGGGCCTGTGTGCTCACTCTGCCCTCTCTACTAGTCTTTTTCACTTTTGTTTCCATACATATCAAAGCATTTCTCAGTTCTTTTTCTCAGCTTGCTAATATGACACACTGACGTTTATACTGATTTGAATAAGTGGATAAGGGGCACAAAGGCCCACAGAGAATAGAGAATGACTTGAAGCTCTTTCATCGCCCGCTGAAAAGGACATTGTTACTGTCCGAGCTCACCGCCGAGTTCCAGAGGCATTTCAACAGCGAGCAGAGATTACAGGCGATGAAGGAATCCACTTAACATGTTTTGTTTTGTATTTCTATCTTTTCTTCCCCTCCTATTTGCTCAGTGGTGGGGATATGAAAAGGAGGAATTATACACAAATGGGATTGCTTTCTATCTGTTGCACCTAGGCATTGGCACGCTATGACTTCAAAGGCGACTGGAGTGCTTTGAAGTGTAGCTTGAAGAGAGACACATGCTTCTTTCTTGTCGTAATAATTGCTCAGTACATGATACTTAACACCACACCGAATGACAAGCTCAGATTCTGTGAACATGACAACTGAGCTGGGTCACTGTCTCCTTTGACGCCCAGTGCTCTGACAGAATAAGGGTCGCAGCGTGTACCAGGAATATTTTAAAGGTGCTTTTGCAGTTACTTAACTCTGTTTGAGCTCAGAGTTCACTATATTTGTCAAGGCTAAAGGTACAATATTCATATCCATTTGGAAGAGGCTTACTGTAATTTTTCCCCAATCAGGTGTACTTCGGTATTCTACACATGGTGTGTGTATGCTAAGCTGATCTAAAATGAGGAACTGTACCAGTGATTAGTACAGGACCATCAGCATCAAAAGTTGTTTTCTGTATCTGTTGCCTACACACAAGGAAGTTGACCTTTGCATCCATTTCTGTTGACTACAACTGAAGTTTGCAGGCACGCAAAATTGTGCCAAATGTTGTCCTTGCCTGTGCCCCTAAAACAAAGCAACACCAGAGAAATACTGAGGCATGTAGGTACCATATTAGTTGGATTTGGCAGCCACATTTTTACTGTGTATACTAGCGTTGGATAGATTATCACATAAGACTACAGAATATTAAAATGTAGTTGAGGTCTGATGGCAATCACAGTGGTTACGTTCTGATATCAGCTACCACATTCCCTAAAATACTTTAAAGGAGTTCAGGTAATTCGGGAAATACATTATGTGTCTGTGGTAGCGATGTCTGTGTACCCTTTTTCACTCTGAAATATCCACAAATCCATCCAGAGCTAAGTTTGTTGTTAAAGGGAATCTTTAGACATACCTGTGACTTCTCATCCTTGGCTGTTGGAAATAAAAAGGTATTGTGTTTCTGACCTCGGGCAAAACACCCCCTTTTGTCATCTCTCTCCTCTCAATTGAAAGTCTCACATTCCTTCTTCCCTCATATCACTTCATCTTATCATACGCTGTATGCTTCACGCAACAAATTGTTTCAAACTTTTTGAAAATTTATTTATTTTTTCAGCTACAAAACCACGATTCGTGACACATAAAATAGATAATCTATGAAATCGACCTTGGACGCTGTAACTCTGTAAAGTTTCATTTTTTTCATGGCAAATGGGCATGCCAGCTTATTCCTGCTTTCACAGCCTGCAGATGAAAAGCAGAATTGCATTTTTTTAAAAAGCAGTTGAAAAAGCATACAATTGGTGTTTTGGTCACTTGATGTATTAATTGGAGAAGCATTAATTCCAGGTAGAATATAACATGTTTGTTGTGTCTATTTCGTGAGTTTTTGCTTCTGTTGTTGCCATGTAAATATTATCCAAAAATATTTTCCCTTAAGAAGGATAACAAAAATTAGTGTGTTAAATAAAGAATAGGTGACAATGAATTAAATTCTCCCGAATATTTTGCTGTTCTTTGTTCCCCATCTACTAGAAGCAGAAACTTGGAATTATATTGCTGCGCACAAGTCTGAAGGTTAACAGTTTTATTAAAGTCCATGTTCTTGCATTCAAGTGGTCACAGCAATCACCCATCCTTACTTCTGTGATACATTTTCTTTAGCATTTATTCAGCTCAGGCGGGGTACACCCTGGACCGATCGCCAGTACTGTGGCACGATACTTCAGTTTAAATATATTCCTAGTTGCCTGCAGTACAGTATGTATATATTCTATATTTTAAACAGTTTTTTTTTTTTTTATCATGAGACCAATCTGTCAAATCTCAGGTATCCCATGCTGAGACTGAAAAAGAGAAGAAAGAAAGAACGTAAGACTGGCAGACCAGCAGCATCAGCAATGTGATTCAACAATGTGGTTTCCATGCTGAGCAATGGGGAGCCTCCAGCACAAAGAGAAGTTCTGTTCCCCCTCTGATGAGCCAGCACAAACTGCCAGCCTCCTCACTGAATCACTCCCCTAGTAAATGTCCTTCACCATCAGCTTTTATGCAGCGCAGCTCTCTCACCCAGACTTCAGGCACTGTAAACGGCAAGCAGGGTCAGAGTAATTGAAATCATTAATCGTGTTTTATTCCACTTTGGGGCAAAGTAAGCTTGAATTGGAAAGAGGTTGGTAATGGCTTTGGATAATGTGCCAGTCTTTGAGGGGAAGTGAATGAAACAATATTGAGTTGCACATGGTATTGAGGTTTAAAGGTAGAATATTTGTAGATTATGTATTATGCTGTCGTTATAAAAATCATTGATTTATTCGTTTGAATTACTTTCATACTGTATTGATTTATCACGTTAAATTATAACCACAAAGGCATAAAAACTGAGGAACAAACCTTCTTATATTATCAAATAAATCTGCTCACATGTGGGAAACTAACTGAGATGAGGCCTTTGCGGCTTTCAACCTCGGGTCATTTCTTGGAGTAATGCTGTAAAGTACTATTATCTGGACCAGATAGGGCTACAGTTCCACATCGCAGAACACCCAAGGGTGAAAGGGCGCAACCTGCCCCGCACTCAGTGCTGACCTCTAGCAGTATGTGATTTGGCTATGACGTTGGGATTTTACCACCACCAGCGCCCCCAGCCCTCACTGGTTCAGTCAAGACAACAATGTCAGCTTGTGTCTGACCTGTCACAACCTTGTGCTGCTCGTCTTTCAACAACAACAGACACTCTGGGTGAGGACTTGTAAATATGGTAGCCTGCTCAATCTAATATTGGGATTCAGCAGTTTAAAATGTTATCCATCACATCTGTTGTAATCATCCATCCACCAATCCATCCATTTTCTACTGCTTATCTGGGTCCAGGTCTTGAAGGCAGCAGTCTAAGCAGAGAATTCTAGACTTCCTTCTCCCCAGCCACCTTCTCCAGCTCTTCTGAGGAGACACTGAGGGCATTTCCATGATAGTCGAAAGATGTAATCTCTCCAACATATCCTGGATCTCCCCTGGGGGCCTTCTCCTGGTAGGACATGCCAGGAATACCTCACCCAGGACGCATCCTAGTCAGATGCCCGAACCAACTTAGCTGGCTCCTTCCATTCTGGAGGAGTGTCGGCTCTACTCTTAGTCCCTCTTAAATGGCCCAACGTCTCACCTTATCACTAAGGCAAAGCCCAGCAATTCTTCAAAGGAAGCTTATTTCCACCACTTGTATTGGTGATCTAATTCTTTCAGTCACTACCCAGAGCTCTTGACCATAGGTGAATAACGTAGATCAGTTGGTAATTGACAGTTTTGCTTTTATACTCAGCTCTCTCATCACCACGACAGATCAATACATCATCCTCATCACTGCCGTAACAATCTGTCTGTCATACGTCCTGCTTCATTCTTCTCTTACTCGTGAACAACAAGACCTCAAGACAATATCTTTTCCTTTACATGTGTTTTGCTGACTTGGAGACAAAATTTGACTGCATCCCTCTGGGGATCCTGTGGAGGGTGCTTTGGGAACATGGAGTGTCTGGCCCATCGTTACAAGCTATTTGGTCTCCTGTACAGCTGCGGTGAGAGCTTTGTCTGTATTCCTGGTAATAAGTCTGACTCGTTCCTGGTGGGTGTTGGATTCCTCCAGGGCTGCCGTTTCTCACAGAATCTGTTCATAATTTTTATTGACAGAATTTCTAGGTGGAAGCAAATTCTGGTAGATTTTTACTTTAGTGGCCTAGGATCTCGTCTTCTTGTTGCAGAGGATGTGATTATGTTGGCTTCATCAGGTAGTTTCCAGCTCACTCTGTGGTGGAGCTCAGCTCGAAGCAGTCTACATTAAATAAGACTGAAAGATGCAACAAAAAAGATCTGTATCAGTACTGTGTAATTAACATGAAGCAGAAATATGAAAAGGAAAAGTTACTGAGGTTATTAAAGATAATATTGTTTACTGCCTAGCATGTTCAACGCCACGTGTTCTACAGTAACTTAGATCGCAAAGAATACTGTAACTATGTAATCAGACATAAAACAACTTCATATTGCTGACATGAATTTACATAAATTCTTTAAGTGATTCTTTTAATGTGTACCTGGAAAGTGTAAAAAAATATTTTGACTCATGTTTACCGTCTTCTCACTTCTGTAGCTTACAGCATTATCGTTGAACCCAAATGTTAACACTTAGCTGTCACAATCCAATCTGGTTGGACTTTCAATATTAAGAATCACGCAAATGTTTACATTTTAAAATGTCAGGTACTTTCATCTGTCATCTGTCTGAAGTCTAGCTCAGCTCAAGTCTTTTGTCAGTGTAGTAAGTCCAAATAAATCTGAAATCATTAAATTTGCAACTTGAGTCTGTGCCATGTGGCTTGAGTCTCCTGCTTCTGTCTCTTAGCCTCTTACTTGGCGTGTGTTATGTGTGTCTGGCACTTCCCAAAGTGGGAGGCTATTTGAATAACTGTTTTCTTTCCACATGTAAAGGTCAGGTCAGCCCCCTTATTTTTTTTTCTTCATTTTTTATGTACAATACTATATAATATTTACATTTTTACATTGATTTATAATCTGTAATGCAATGAATATGCATTTTAATATTTAATGCAATCAGATTTTAAACAAGTTGGGCTTTTATGACACCACTTCAGTCAATGACAGTAATTCAGGAGTACATAGATAGCTTTTTTTTTTTAATGTTTAAATTAACATCACTAACCATCATTATATCATATCCATATAGTGCCTATAAACTTACACAACAAAATTTCAAACTTTAAGAAAAGCTTTAAATTTAAGCAAAATGATAAAGTCTTAAGTAATACAGAAATGATGGCTCCATCCTTCTGTCTAAGGGCAGGAAAAAGCATTTCACAGTGCTGACTTTGTGTAGTATAGTTGGGCAAGCATTAAGTGCTGGCTGCAGATGAGGTGGGATTGCTTTCCCTGCAGTCCATCAGCAAGCACACCTATCCTTATCAGGATAACCGGCTTTGGACTGGTTTAATAGTGCTTTCTCCACAGCATGAAAAGGACACTTACAGCAATAGCAAGAGCGTGAGAGTGAATTCTGCCGTTAAGTTCCTCGTATCAAGTCATTTGTTTACTTTGATTTCTGTCTGTTTGTTTATTCTTGTTTATTTTTGATTTTCTGCCTGTTTGACCGAATTAAATCAACATCATACACATGAGTGGCAATGTGGTGCAGGACCAAGAAAACACAAACACATTCTTGTCTATCTGGTTTAAGTTGATCCAAGCATAACTATGACCATATAGCTTTGTTTATATGCAAAAGACACGCAGAGACATCAGGAAACCAGACAGCTATTACTAGGGATGGGAATCGAGACCAAGGTTCCCAGTAGTCCAGTTCCTTGAAATTGTTAGCCTGCTCATCAATTGATCCCAATTATTGGCTCCACTTGGACTAGCGCCAATAATTGGGATCACGCAATAATCAGCTGATTTCTGTTTGTGTGCAGGAGGAAGTAGCACAGTCTACAGTGTGGATATGGACATAAATTTTATTTTTATTGCACAAGGATGACAGATGGCAAAGTGGAAACTGCATCCAGGACAGAAACAGCTGCAATATTCTGCTAACACAACTCCGGCTCTTTGCAAGCATCTACATGCTAATGCTAAGCTAGCCAAGAACCCAGAGTGACTAAAGCTGAGTGAATACCGACCCCAGCGCAGCACCCAGACCCTGAACTTCAATAGGTAACAAACTGATGAGCAGTCAGGCTGCAGCCTCTGCTTCTACCTGTTCATATTTCTAAAGTAGAATCACCGTGGTGATCGCTTTGAAGTCTCTTTGTGCTAGTTTTCATCTTTGCTTTCTGCTGTTGGCTTTGTGTTCTACTAAGAGAGGGTTTGTGTAAACTAAAAGAAAGTTCATATGTGTGTCCAAGTAATTTAAGTGACGTAGTGCAATACTTAAAAAAAAAAAAGCATTTTGTGTAATATGTGTTATAATTACTTTTTTGAGTAACGACCCCAATACTGATCAAAACAAAGAATGGAAATACCTCTAACATTCACAAACATTTGACCCAAAGCCTGCAATTAATTTGCATGAATGTAATGTCTTTGATATGTTGCTTAGAAATGGCAGTCACTCTCAAAGCGGAGTCAATAAAAACCCAATAAGAATCAATAAGAGAACTGATAAGGAATTGAACCAATAAGTGATGTCTGCGTGCGTTCTCTCCGGAAATCACAGTCGCTAAATTCTTATTCCCTTCTCATTCCCACAGTTCCCATCCCTAGCTATTGCAGATGCATAACCTGCTCCACACGTTTTCTTTTTAACTCCAGCAAAATGAAAATGATGAAAAGCTACAAGTTGTCTCACATAGATCTGGAAGATTACTTTGCAGATCTGTTGCTGTGACCTACCTTTCTGTGGTATTTGGACATTAAAGAGTGCAGTCACCTGAAACAGTACTGTTAAAAAATGCAAATGACTGGTATTTAAATTAAAGCTAGCAAAACCAGCAATGCATAATTGGGAAAAATAATGTACTAGTAAACCACTAACATTGATATCTTCATAAATTGCTGCTTATTTAATCCACTGTTGGCTGGCTAGAAAATAACAGTCAAGAGTAAATGACAGAATTACCTTGCACAGTGACGTAATAAAATAAATGATGGTATAACTTTAGTCCATCACTTTTAAATTCTACAGATTGATAGCATTTCTCCAAAGTGCTCATTCACCTCAACAACTTTCAAACACAAATGAAGTTTAACTTTCACTCATCTCAGGTGAATACAAATGACCTCAAAGACATATTTCAAGTGCCATTCCATCTCATCAGTTTGTAATGAATTTTATAATCCAAATACCATTTCTTCTGAACAACCTCTATCTGACTAAACTCCTTTCAACGGGTGTGCCAACCCATTTTTTTGTCTGACTGAAATCCATTCATCACAACTGGCAGTCTCTTCACTGCCAGTGTGATATATATATATATATGTATATATGTGTGTATATATATATAAAATGTGTGTGTGTGTGTGTGTGTGTGCCTCATCTCAGCCCTTCAAAAAAACCTCCATGTAATATAGATACAGTGGTTATATGCCT
Source organism: Tylochromis polylepis (assembly GCA_015107715.1). Lineage (NCBI taxonomy): Eukaryota > Metazoa > Chordata > Actinopteri > Cichliformes > Cichlidae > Tylochromis > Tylochromis polylepis. The sequence goes on along the minus strand of VVHJ01057247.1, from coordinate 1,966 downwards.
GTACTCACTACTTAAGGTAAGTGTAATATAAGGTCTTTTAGCCAGTATTTTTTTGGGTTGTTGGTCATTATTGTTCACAGCAAATCAGATCGCAGACTTCATTGAACATATTTGATTAGGTATGTTAGATGGACTATGTTGAAATAGCCTTCTTTTTGTGCTTCAGCAAACCAACTAAACGCAAACAGGGACATGCAGGATATTACTTGGTAAATGCAGGAATCATGCTGTCATACTGCATTGAAATGGTGGGTGGAACGAGAAGTACAGACAGCAGCGGGAGCAACGTGGCCAATGTGCTTCCCACGGGCTGCACCGTTCCTTCACATTGTATTAAACCTGTGGTAGGTTTATACTTTCTCACTAGAACTGAACCTGATTTTATGAACATGACCTCTCTTTGACACTCGGAGCAGGCGGGCAGATGGTGACGAGGATTAAAAAGGAGCGCATCAGACGGATGATGGGGGCGAAGGCGTAACAGATCAAAGGCGATGCAACAAAATGGAACAGTAGAGAGAAATTAACACCCCTCTTACAGTCGAGCTGCATTGTTTTTTTTCTTTCTTCTTGTCAATATGCCATAACAAAGACATATAACCATAATCGCAGTTACTCCACCATCATCAAATCGATTCATTGCTCCTCCAGTGTTCTCTGGGAGAAACTTCAGTATCTTTGTGTTTAAGCTGAGCGATGTGTAGAGGAATGCTCGACAGTACATGCATGTAACATTTGTCTGTCTGTGTATGTGTGTGAGAGAGAGAGAGAGAGAGAGGGAGGAAGGGAGAAGATGGACACTGCTTGTGTGTGTATGTGTGTATACAGAGTATGTTCTCTGGCAGAGGAAATTAAGTCTGGCAATAATCACTAGTCCAGTGAGAGCGTGTATGTCCTGAGGAAAAAATCGGTTCAGTCAGTAACTACAGCCACATTATCTCAACCACACATGGCATTGAGTTAACAGTGGGAGAATTGAGCTTTTGACCAGAGCTGGCAGTTCAAACCAATTTAGAAATTGTAACAAGAAGGTGTGCAACATGTCATTTTGCCTTTAAAAGTCTGAATTGAGTTAGCATTTCATTACATTATTGTTACAGTAGCACAAAAATAGGGTTATCTTTAATCATTTAATGAATTACAGATAAAATGACATCAGGGACCCAGGACCTCAGTCACACAGGCCTAGAGACTGGTCAGCAAGCTCCTGGCAGCTGTCTAGTTGCTAGGGAAAAATGTGTTGCTAAGTAAAATTGGTTGCAATTTTAGCTAGCAACTAAAAATGTCCTTGCAATTTCTTTGGTCCCTAGCAGGTTGCCATGATTGCCTGTAGCTTGCTTGAAAGATGTTGACTGGTCTGTAAACACTCGCTGCCTGCTCGCCAAGCAGTCGTTAAAGTGTGAGAAGTGAAACGCAAGCCAGAAACAGAAAATGGCCATAGGTGTGAATGTGAGTGTGAATGGCTTCTGTCTCTATGTTAGCACTGTGACAGATTGGTAAGCTGTCCAGTGTCTACTTTGCCTCTCTCTCTATGGTAGCTAAGATAAGCTACAACTGCCCCGTGACTGTGAATTGGATAAGCATAAGAGAATGGAAAGATGGTGTGAAAATTAACATTTGCAACATGCCATTTACTACCAATTGTGTCAATATTTAACACCAAAAAAAGCATGTCTTATTTTTTTCACTTGATCGTGAAATTAACCGACTGCGCCTGTTTTTAGAAAACAGCACAACTTTATAAAATCATCAATAAAACTAACGACACGTTGGAGCGCTCACACACTATTTTGCCCTGTTGAGAAAATCTACCCTTTAACATCAAATTCTGGTAAGAGAAGTTCATAATCAACTGATTTTAGATGCCCAAGAACAGAAAAAATTTTTGACTCACTGATTCGCTGTCTAAAGTGACACAATAAGAAAATATAGAACAGTAAAAAAAAAAAAAAAAGGAACTGGCTGA
>VVHJ01057245.1:9271-22111 GCA_015107715.1 Tylochromis polylepis | reverse complement strand
CATATTCTGGAGACCAATGTCCAGGAATCAGTGACAAAGCTGAAGCTGCGCCGGGGCTGGATCTTTCAACAAGACAACGACCCGAAACACTGCTCAAAATCCACTAAGGCATTCATGCAGAGGAACAAGTACAGTGTTCTGGAATGGCCACCTAAGTCCCCAGACCTGAATATAATTGAAAATATGTGGTGTGAGTTAAAGAGAGCTGTCCATGCTTGGAAGCCATCAAACCTGAATGACCTAGAGATGTTTTGTAAAGAGGAATGGTCTAAAATACCTTCAACCACAATCCAGACTCTCATTGGAACCTACAGGAAGCGTTTAGAGGCTGTAATTTCTGCAAAAGGTGGATCCACTAAATATTGATTTCATTTCTTTTTTTGTGGTGCCCAAATTTATGCACCTGCCTGATTTTGTTTAAACAATTATTGCACACTTTCTCTAAATCCAATAAACCTCATTTCACTTCTCAAATGTCACTGTGTGTGTTTCCTATATCATATATTTAACTGACATTTTTTATTACAACAACCAACGATTTATACAGGAAAATAATGACTATTAACAAGGTTGCCCAAACTTTTGCATCCCACTGTAAGTAACAGTTTAACTACTGATAGCTTGAAGGTCTTTGGTGCATAGCCATAAGTAGAGAGAGGCTGAGCATATTTAAGATTGAAGCATTAATTAATGGCAGGACTTCTTTGAGCAGTCTTGTAGGAATGGGGTCTAAAAGACACGTTCATGGTTTGGAGGAAGTAATTACTGAAGTTAACTCAGAAAGATCAGTTGGAGAGAGTCGAAAAAATATCTAAATACCTTTTTTTTTGTCTCTAATGGTAAAAACTTTATTTGTGAAGAAATTCATGAAGTAATTACTATTTAAGGATAAAGGAATGCTTAGCTCAGCTGAGCTGACTTTTTGTCAGCCTGGCTACAGTGCTGAAGGAAAACCTAGGGTTGTTCTTATTTTATTAAATGGGTGATTAATCGTAAGATGTTCTAGCTTCACAGAGGGCTTTTTTTTTTAATAGAGCAACAAACTAGGCTAAATGATGATATTCTAAATTAGTGAGACGCCATTTCCTCTCCAGTTTATGAGTTACCTGCTTTATTACAGCAGGACATCTTTACCATGTAGAAAAACTGAGATGTGTTAAAATTGTTTTTCTTTGTCTTATATTGAGGTATCTAATTGATCAAATGTGTAGTTAGACTTTTTATACTAACAGAAATTGGAGTTTCACCAGTCTGGTCTACATAAGATCAAAATCAGCTGTATGTGGCCAGCAATATAAAATAAGTTTGACATCCCTGGATTGGAGCTGGCCGTAGGTATTAAAGGCAGTAGTTGGAATCATATCTATCTAACAGACTCCATAGTTAACCTTACTGTGTAAAGAAGATTCCCTGTTTACATGAACAAACTGGAGTTCCACAGGATTATGTGCTAACACCAATTTTGTTTATATTGCATATGCTTCCCACCTGCGGTTTGCAAGGCATGTGTGTAACCCTATTAATACATATACTATATATATTAATTTACCCTCTCCCAATTGCATCCGTCATCTGGTCATCGTACCACCCAAATAGAGCACTTTGATGGGAATAGGGAGGCGGAGGCTTCAGCTTTCAGGCCACTCTTCTATGGAGCCAGCTCCCAGTCTGGATTCAGAAGACAGATACTGTCTACTGTTAAGATTAGGAATAAAACTTTCCTTTTTGATAAAGCATATAGTTGGTGCTGGACCAAGTAACCCTGAATCCTCCCTTTGATAAACTGCAATAGGCCTAGACTGCTGGGGGCTTCCCATGGTGCGTGTTTCTTCTTCACTCACTATACTATACTATACTATACTCACTACATAGACCACTTTACATTTGATCATTAGTTTCAATAATCTCTGACTCTCTTCTACAGTGTCTTTTGTCCTGAGCCTGGTTCTGCCAGAGGTTTCTTCCTGTTTTTCATTTCCTAAATGTCTTTCAAACACCTCACACAAGTTTGTCACAAGGCCGAAACGGCTACGAGTACTAAATGGAACTCAAAGGCAGACCCTCACAGAATAGCTGAGTTAATACAAAACTCAAGGAAACGGTAATCACAGAGCAAGAGGAAACAGAAGAGGAGGTCAGAGTCACAAGGAGGAGGATCACTAGGAGAGAGGGAAACAGATTTAGTGTCACTGGTCCAGGGGAAACCGTTCCAGTTACACTGATTGGAGGTGATGGTGTGGTGCATAGAATTTGCTTACTTGAGCAGAGTAGAGTGATTTTCATGGAGGGGTAGCCAGGAGAGATTTCAGTTAAAGCAACTGCTAGACTCTCTCAGCTCCAACAATCGCTCTCTCTGAGTCCAGCGGGAGATAGGGACCAGGAGGGCTGGCAGGTGAGTATTGAACCAGTGACCGAGCTCAGACCAGCGCGGCGGAGAGAAGAAGAGCAGCGTTGAGTGAACAGGTGAACCAAGCAGGTAGGTGATAAAAACTGGACCCAAATTGAGACAGACTGGAAACAAGGACAGAATAACATTAGCCAAGAGAAGTCGAAAGATCTAAGAAATGACAGAGAGAAGCCACGTTACCACTAAAGAGTAGCAGACAATCTGGCAGGGAATGACAGCTTGAGCTGCCCCTTAAATCCCTGTGATTGATTGCAGAAGATGAACTGCAGATCTATCTGGGCCTGGACGAAAATGGCTCCGCCCCACAGGGAGGTGAAAAAAAGAGACTGGACTCAGTGGCTGGAGAAAACACTGAAAAAACATTAAAAATTCCAAAACACAACAGTATTATATTCGCATATTATTCAAATAGTTAAATAGATCAAATAGCAATTGCAAATCTTCAGTCTTGCTCTTAAAAAACAAGGTTATGTAGGTAATGCCTTTCCCTCTAAGATGTATTAGGGAGTGACAACCCCTCACCCACTGTGGACAGCAAGAACTGTTCCAAGGTATCTGGTTACAGTTCTGGGTCAGGCCACTTTGTTCCCTTCCACTAATAAACACTATTGTAGGAGACAAGGCAGCAGTAGTACTAAGGGAGGAAATAAACACACTGGTGAAGAAAAACAGCTGCTATTTTGTGGCTTTGTACTATTCTTGACATGGAAGAAATTAAATGTAACACTTAGGTGACTTTTGAATGCAACTGGCCAGGGAAATTTTCAAAATGTGATATGTGATGGCACAGCACAGTGCAAGCTGCATATCAGCTGTTTAGAGCTGCCAGACACTTTTCTAGCTCTAAAGATTTTTTTGTTCAGTTCTAATGGGTCAGCATCTCCTTGTAAGAACAGACAATACAACGGTGGTTACATAAAGAGACAAGGAGGGACAAACTCCCTTCCAATCTGAATGCACTTTTTCTGTCTTGTCTCTTGAGAGGTCAAATGTGATGATAAGAGGTCTGTCACCAAAGTGCAAGGGCTTCATCCACCAAGGGCCTTCATGCTTATGAATGGCAAATGTTTGCCAGGATTAGCATGTTGTCCTTTTCTAGGGTTGATGTTTTGAAAAGTAATTTTTACAACAAGTGTCATTCACCCAATCACACACACACATTCATACAAGCTTTTTCCTATACCCGAGTGCCTTGTCTAACATTTAGACACACATTCAAACTCCAGTAGATGCATCAGGAGCAACTCCAGGTTCAGTCAAAGGATACTTCGACTGAGACTTGAAGAGCCATGAAATAAATGACCTTCCCATTGATATATAAGCCACTCTATCTCTGAGCCACAGCTGCCCCAGCATACAGATATGAAGTTTCTTGCTTGCTCTTCCCTCTGGTTTCTGTGAACCTAGTGGGTAAACTTCTTTTGTCGGTTCATCCTTTTTGCACACAGTTCTCTTGAGATGGTCTGCAGCTTATAGTGTGTGGATTTTGAGGATTTTCTGTTTTTTGTTTATTTTGTGTTTGTTTATTGCCTTCCTCCTTTTATATTTGTGTCTGGTGTATGCACTTCATACCTATATTGACCGCACTCAGAATATATATTTATTTGATTGCTCTTGCTAATCCAGCCATCTCTGTAAAGCTCTGTCTAATGGATTGTGGAGGCTCCCCAGCTTGCAGCAGCAAAGGTCTCCTGGTCCTAGGGTGTGAGGGCACATTCCACCAGAGGAAAGTCAACATCATGGGCTCTATTTAAAGTGATTTTTGTGAGTGATAATTTGTGCTGCAAATAGTTGGTAAATTCACTCACGTTTGTTTTGTTCTTGTGTTTGCATGTGACAGTCCCTACATTTGCTCATTCTTCCCTTGTTGCTGGGTCTGCCATGCAGTAGGGTACTAATGGTTCAATTCCAATTCAGTGGCTGCTCTGCATGGTGTGAATATATGTCACGTACTGCATGTGTTGTGCCAAGTAAATGGACTAAAAGGTAGCAAAATGCTATGACTATAACGTCTGTTCCCTAAAGGTTGAGAATGAGATAGAACATCTGTCGCAAAGATGGGCTTAGTGAAAAGCTGCTATTGAAATGAGGGATGCCTGTGATGGCAGACACCCTGAAGAAGTGAACGTGGGGCTATGGTATCTCATATTGTGTGTAGTACCTTGTTCCTCTCCATCAGGGAACATTTTGATTTCATTACACTAGATATTGGCACTTCTACTCCCCAATTACTGTTTGTTTCCATCATCCATATTAAATCATAAGTGTTGAATGAGTTGTGTTGGAAGTTAATGGCAGTCCTGATTTCAGTTCTGTTTTTATTAGGTTAGCTTATTAATATTAGTTCACAATGCTTAAATGACCTCTCTTGCAGGTGCTATGTCTTTCCTCAAAACTGTTCAAGATTTAAAAGTATTATTCCTAGGATAATTTGCAAGTTAGATTCACATACTCTGTAGCCTTTCTTTTTGAATTTCTGTATATATGTATACAGTAAGCATAGAGTAATGTCTTTAAAGTGGACATGAAGCACTACATGTACAAAGGCTAATTTACTCTATGGAGCCCTGGTCTCAAAAAATAGATTTAACAATGTCTGTGAAGCTGGATTTAAGAAGTACGTGCTTAAGGTTAAAGTTTTTATAACATGACTAGCATCACTGAGTTGGTTGGTTGCTGCTAATGGACTGACTTTAGTTTATAGTGGCTAACTAGTGATAGAACCAATAACTCACTGGAAAACAAGGGGATTAAAATTAAAGGCAGTCTAAAGGGGTCTGGTGTTTAAGCCACCAGACCGACAAGCTGGAGGCCAACACTCCAGCTTTTTCTCACCAGGCCAGGTGTACCAAGATGCACAATCAGCTGGCAAAACAGATGTTGCACTATTTTATTAGTGCTATTTTATGCGATAAAATATTCTTTTTCAAAAAAAAAAATGACAGACTGTACTTATATTACTCTAGTACAATGTCTTAAATGGAAACATTTATGGTAACATTGTACATGGTGCATTTTTAAATAAAATCAGTTAAAATTAAATTAAATTCAAGCATAAAAAGGGCAAATAACTCAAGTGATGACTGAGTATTTTGTTTGCACACAGCAGACAAATTTAAACTGTAATTTTAGGCACCTTGTTACTGTTGTAAAAATTTGTGATTTGTTCCATTTTTTTTCTTGAATCTATCATAAATGTCAAAATAACACAATTTCTGTACAAATGTAATTATTCCCAAACAACTTTTAGCCCCAAACCTGGCATGTCTCAGCGGTGTATTATATTTTTTAAAAAAAAAAGGAAACTAGACAAGTGGAGGACAAAAAAAGTTTTAGAAGTATTAGAAAGGTGGCTGTCCAATCAGTGGCAACAGGTGATAGATTTGAAATTTCAGGTTCAAATCATCATCAGTATATACAGATGTGGTCATTTCCCTCATGAAATATAAAGAAATGATGGTTGATTCAACACATTTGCACAGGCTCTATATACTGCCTATGTCTCATGCAGATAACTTGGTGAGCAAAGGAATTACTGAACACTTAAAGTCATGTTTTTGTGAAGTATCTGAGAAGCATGAAACCCCACACTGAGAGTCCTGTGAACATGGTCAGTAGAGGCCAGTCTCACAGTGATAGTGTGTGCCCCTACTATTACTGTACTGTGATGGTAGTGAGGTGATTCTCTGAAGGCTGGTGGAGCAGCCCTATCAACTTTCATGTGGAAACAAGCAGTGGTACCCTGCAGGTTTTATTGCCAAACTATCCTGGCAGCACACCTCATTTTGCTTGGTGTTGTGGTCAAGTATCACTTACACAGTTCAGGGTTTCACCGTGCCTGCTGTATCCACCATGCCAGGATTCTTTCGCATCATAAGGAGTTACCCTATCATGTGTTCAGGGCTGAAATAAAAGTACGCTGATGTCAATACAGAGCCAGTTCATTGGTCAAACTCAATGATACAATGTGACTTCACTGTCTAATGATCCAACTCGATAGGGTGGAGCCAATGCCAGTTGACTTTTGACAAAAGCCTGGGTACACCCTGGATAGATTACCACTCTGTCACAGGGCATAAACAGACATAGAGAATCATTCACAATCCTAGACCCAATTAACCAAAATTCTTGTCTTCAAGATGGACTTTCTCCAGGCTGGCTATGAGTAAGTAATTTCTGAAAAAACAAACTATTCTCCCCATCTTATAATCATAATTACCCTGTACTTTTCGGGGCATGGGCCATATTATGGAGTGACTTGATGTACAAAAAAGTTTCTTGGAGCCATATCTTAAAGGCCTGTCACATGAGGCACGAAACTGTGGTAACTCAAAGACAGATTGTTCAATCTCCACCAAACTTAACAGTCATGATGAGAGACCAGCGCCACCCAGTGGGAACAAGAAATACGTAGCAGGTTATGAGCATCATTCAGTCTATGATATGAAATTTTCAGTATATGAAATTTTAATTCATATACAAATGCATCATCATTTGGTCAGATGGTATTCTCCATCACCACCCAGTTGGCATGTTACTCCGTTTTGGGGGCATTAACATACTCAAAAATTAATGAAATTTTGCAGATAAATCAAGTCTAGTTGTAATTTACGGATTATAATGGTTTTAGACATGGGTGGGGCAAAATGGCTCAGTATCACTCCCTATAAACTCGAAAAAATTGAGCCCACAGGCTGGGTATGATGTACATGTCAGTTGGAGGAGGCCTTAGCCTTAACCTGTGAGCCCCTACAGGGTTGTTTTGAGGTGACAGTCAGGGAGACACTCTGTGAACCTCACGGTGAGGAAATCAATGGGCTTACTGAGTGTATCACTGACTGCATAAACCTTCTGTACCCACTCCATTGTCCAGCTCAGACTATCCATTGTTATCCAAATGACAACCTGTGGGTGACTAAGGATATCAAAGTTCTCCTCAATGACAAGAAGGGGGCCTTCAGAGTAGGCAATAGAGAGCAGGTGAGAATGATTCAGATGTTTTTGAAGGGCAAGATCAGAGAGGCTAAGGAAAATTACTGGAGAAAGCTGGAGCGGAAACTCTAGCAGAACAGCATGAGACAGGTGTGGAGTGGCATGAAGACAATCACTGGATTCAGGCCATCCAACAGCAGAGGAGGGGGGCACAGTGAGGACAGAGCCAATGAGTTGAATGTATTTTTCAGCAGATTCAACACTGCAGTGAATGTCACGCCCCTACTGACTTACCTGTAGTCAGCCTGCAATCCACAACCATGCCACTGTCTCTCCGTCTCGCAACATTGTAACATAGCTTCCTGTGAAAGTTCTGACAGCCCTCCCCCACCTGTCACTTTTACTCATGCCCAGGTTCAGAGACAAATGAGAAGACTCCACTCAGGCAAGTCTGCTTGCTTCCAGACAGGGTGAGACCCCATGTCCTTAAGGCCTGTGCCCCCCAGCTTTGTGGAGTCTTTCAAAAACTGTTCATGATGAGTCTGAGTCTGCACAGTGTCCCAGTGCTGTGGAAGATGTCATGCCTCGTTCCTGTACCAAAGATGCCACGTCTCAGTGGCCCCCAGTCTTATGGACCTGTGGCACTGACTTCCCACGCCATGAAGACCCTGGAAAGACTCCACCTTGACCAGCTCTGACCCATTCTCAGGCCACATCAGGATCCCATTTAGTTCACTCGAGCTAAGGATGTTCAATAGTGTCTACACCCAGCTGAACCAGGTGGCGAGCGCTATGAGGGCCATGTTTTTCGACTTTTCCAGTGTATTCAATACCATCAGGCCAACCCTCCTGAGTGATAAGCTGACAGCAATGCAGGTGGATGCCTCTCCCGTGTCCTGGATTGTTAATTACATGACAGGAAGACCACAATATGTGTCTTCAACAAGGTGATCAGCAACAAGGACCATCCTCTCCCCTTTCCTCTTCACCCTCTACACCAAAGACTTCAGCCACTGCAAAGAGACCTGCCATCTTTAGAAGTTTTCTGATGACTATGTGGTGGTTGGATGCATCAGTGAGAGTGATGAGATAGATTACCAGGCTGTGGTTGACTCCTTTGTCACATGGTGCGAGCAGAATCATCTGCAGCTCAAAGTGACAAAGAAGACAAAGAACTGATTGTGGACTTTAGGAGGACCAGGAAACCTGTGACCCCTGTTTCAATCTAGGGGGTCGATGTGGACATTGTGGAGGACTATAAATTCCTTGGAGTAAACATGGATAATAAACTGGACCGGGTTAAAAACACCACTGCACTCTACAGGAAAGGCCAGAGTTGTCTCTATTTTCTAAGGCAGATGAGGTCTTTTAACATCTGCTGGACAATCCTCAGGATTTTCTATGAGACTGTTGTGGCCAGTGCCATCCTCGATGCTGAGCAACTGTAACCACATAATTTTTTTAGGGGATTAATAAAGCATTCTGGACATACAGTTATGTATGTTCTGATCCTTGAAACAATTAAGGAGTTTTTTTAAAAAAAAATTAACATTCTTAGCAAGATTGCTAAAAGAAATTTGAGCCTGATCAATATGCGTCACGCTGTAATGGCTCCTATTTCCTTGAAAATGGGTTACTGTCTGCAAATGGTCTCACCATACCAAACCATTGATATGTTGATGAGCTGGAAATTGCCAAACCATGTGGCACATCACGTAAAGTTCACAAACTTTTTGCTGTATATTGGGTTCTTCCAACATCTCACCAGAATACAGATTAGCATTACACATTTTACAGCTTGCAATACTTGCCAAAGTGGCAGACCTTCATAAGTATGGATGTGCAACTGTGCTTGCGCCATTGTAGTGTGATGTCTATAATCTTTATAAACACGATGTCTTTACTGAAAGCTGTTTCTAGGTTCCGTATAGCTACAAGAGAACAGTTTCAAAGATTTGAAGTCAGAGAACAAAAGCTAGCCCTGTCCTGCATGTACAAAATGTTGAAGAAAGTGACCCTTTATGCAGCCAATTTGGTGTCAAAGGTTGGTGTGTTTTGTGTGACACCCTGAATTAATTCCACCCAGTCACAGGCCTTCCTCTAGATATACTGCACGGTCTTCTGGAAGGTATTATGCTTGTGAAGCTTCCTATTTACATTACAGAGATAATCCGAAGGAAAAACTTCACTTCACAGTGTCTGAACCAAAATACTGCATCATTCTGGTATCGGAACACTGATAAACTGGATAAATCTCAGCCAAAACATTTCTATCTCTGGGAACAATAAGAGGGAATGGGCATGAAAATGCCACTTTGCTCTGACTGCTTCCATTGCTTGTAGACAAGGTAATACCAGAGGATGATGGTGCATGGGCATTTTTGATGGAATTAAAAGAGGTGGTTGAGTTGGCATTGCACCCTTCATTTACTGATGTAAGCTCTGATGAAACTTGCATCCATCTATTCTCTTCCACTTATCCTTGTTAGGGTCATGGGGGGGCTGGAGCTGTCTTAGGGCAAGAGGCAGGGTACACCCTGGACAGGTCGCCAGTCTGTCACAGGGCTAACACATAGACACAGACAACCATTCGCACTCACATTCACACCTATGGGCAATTTAGAATTACCAGTTAACCTAACCCCACTAACTGCATGTCTTTAGACTGTGAGAGGAAGCTGGAGTACCTGGAGAGAACCCACACAAACATGAGGAGAACATGCAAACTCCACACAGAAGGGCCCCGGCCAGGTGGTGGAATCAAGCTCAGGACCTTCTTGCTGTGAGGCAACAGTGCTAATTACCACACCACCGTGCTGCTTTGAGTGTAAAGTCAGTGATCATAGGCAGGTGCTGCTAGAGGTTTTTCTTGATGTTAGGCTTCAACCTAACCATCACTATGCAAAACATTATCCAACTCTGCTTTGGGCTGCACGTTTGGACCATGAGGATTGAGGCCAAACATCGCTTTTTCAAAAGAGTGGTGCATGATGCTCAAACATTTAAAAATATACTTTGAAAACATTGGCAATTAGCCATCAGCAAATCATGGCAAGTTCCCAGCAAATAGATTCTTGTCACAATCATCATCATCATTCTGGATGTCTGAACTCTCACAGTCAGCGTTGTTGTTAAGTGAGCTACAATGAGGCTCTCTTCTTTGCAGGATGAGTGAAATGGCTGACTCTTCAAAAATGTGTGATCACATGACCAATTTCTTCTATGGTTCCCTTGAAACAGGGGTGGCACAACTTCCCTGCTGGCACAAATCACCCCACTTTCCCCTAAAGCAAAGGTAAGCACTACATAGCTAGCTTGAATGGACTACCACACGTATATCTTACATTTTGTTGACTTGGACATTTACAGTGTAGGGGCAGAAAAGTTCCAGTAGTCTTAATTTGTCACATTATTGTTGTGTCGTGACAATGTCAACCAGCTTAAATGTGCTGCCACTGACACTCTGGGTCACTTTGGAGAAGCAGGGATTGCTGTGATTTGGCCTGTAAGGCAGGGGTAGGAGACCTGTGTGTTTACATGTTGGTGCCGTACTCTTGACGCTCTTCTGGCAACTGTAAATAAATGATGATTAGTGCATCCGACAGCACAGCAACTATCAAGCATTTTGGCTAAGTTGAACTAAAATACGTTCAAAAGGTGGCTGGAGGGCAATGTACCACAATACTGTTTTTGCCCACCAGGTGGGCGCATCCTAGTACCTCTGACATCAAGTGAAAACTATGGCACCACTGGGATGTGGTGGAATGGGAAATTTGAAATTTGGATGGGCAGATGACAAGTCTGCAGTAACTGTGATGTAATGCTATTATGTCAATATGTTAGGGGTAGAAGGCCGCCCCTTCCTGAGCCTGGTTCTGCTGGAGATTTCTTTCTGTTAAAAGTGAGTTTTTCCTTCCCCCTTTTGTCGAAGCGCTTGTTCAGAAAATATGATTTTGGGGATTTGTTGGGATTTTCTGTTTTCTTCGTATTATTGTAGGGTCTTTATCTTACAATAAAAAGAGCCTGCAAGCAACTGCTGATATAATTTGGTGCTATATAAATAAAATTTCATTGAATATAGTCATTAAAATTACCATGAAATTAAATAGTATTTAAATTTACTTATGCAGCATTTAAAATTACTGAGGTAGTACTTAAAACTACTTACAGTAAAATTTGTATCTCCTGTAAAATACCTGGATGTTAGGCAAGATTAAGTCATGTTTAAGTCATTCCATAATATGTTCCACGTCCCCGTACTTACAATGTAAGATTGGGATATGTATATTTCTGGAAATTCCAGAATATTTTAAAATGACACAGTAAAAATTATAATGTGTTTCTCCTTACCTGTAAAATACCCATAATTTCAAATAAACGACCTTGAAATTAAATTTATTACTGGGTAAGTACACCTTTAATCGTGGGCCATATAACAAAGTGTTACCACATAAAGATGGAATTTTTGTATTTAGAACTTTACTTTTTGTAATGACCCTGATGAAGGTCACAAGCCGAATGTGTTGGTCAGCTGGCATAGGATGAACCCCTGACCAGCTAGGTGCATACCAGAGGGTATTGCATGGCACTGCAGAATGCTGTGGTAGCCGTTTTGGTTCAGGGTGTCTCTCACTCTGTACAAGTCATCGACCCTGGATCCAGCAAAACAGCCCCAGACCATCACACTTCCTCCTCCATGTTTGACCATTGATGCCACACACTGTGGAACCATCCTTTCACCTACTCGACGGTGAACAGAGATCCTGCGTGATGAACTGAAGATTTCAAATTTTGATTCATCGGTCCATAATACCTTCTTTCAGTCTTCAGAATCAGAATACTTTACTAATCCCAAAGGAAATTATGTGGGTTACAGTTGCTCCAAGACAGTAACAGTAACAGACTAAACTAATTAACTAATACAGTATGTTACAGAGTTTACAAATTTAAGAAATAGCACTAATATATACAAATCGCTCAATTATAAATATCAAGAATATTGACAAAGAATATTACAGAGGTGGAATATATATGAGTGACCTGTGAACATTTGCTATTTTGCTGTAGAGCGTGTGTAAAAGGGTGTAGCTATTGTAGTGTTTACAGTGTATTAGATGGAGGAGTTGTACAGGGAGACAGCCACGGGCAGGAATGATTTCCTGTGTTGTTCAGTGGTGCATTATGGGTAATCTCAGTCTCTCACTGAGCGTGCTCCTGTGACTAGCCAGCATGTCATGGAGTGGGTGGGAGGTATTATCCAGCATTGTCCTTATCTTGGACAACCTCTCCAACACCACCCTAAGGGAGTCCAGCTTCGTCCCCACAACATTACTGGCCTTGCGGATCAGTTTCTTTATTCTGTTGGTATCTGCGATCCTCAACCTGCTGCCACAGCACGCAACAGCATAGAGGATGGCACTGGCCACAACAGACTCATAGAAAATCCTGAGCATTGTCCCACAGATGTTGAAAGACCTCAGCCGCCTCAGAAAATAGAGACG
>VVHJ01057243.1:3618-18781 GCA_015107715.1 Tylochromis polylepis | reverse complement strand
CTTTTGTGGAGTATAATTGGATTAAGACAGGCTTGACTACTGTAATAGTCTTTGCTGATATCAGCCAGGCTCTGCACTCTCTCTTCAGCTTGTTCAGAATGCTGCAGCCCGACTCTTGACAGGCACACGTAAACACGACCATATTTCCCCAGTCTTGGCTTATTTACACTGGCTTCCAGTACGTTATAGAATTGATTTTAAGATTTTATTGCTTGTTTTTAAGTCTCTAAATGGATTAGCTCCGTCATACCGCTCTGATCTTTTAACTAAAAATACTCCAAATAGAACTCTTAGGTCAGCTGAGAAGTTGCTTCTGATTGTCCCTAGAGGCAGACTAAAACACAGAGGAGACTGGGCCTTTGCGATTGCTGTGCCCAAACTTTGGAACAGTCTGCCTCTTCAAATTAGGACCTCTCCAACACTCGACATCTTTAAAACACGTCTGAAAACACATCTTTGCTCACTAGCTTTTAATTGTGACTGAGTTTTTGTTTTGTTCTTTGTGTGCGCTTGTTCTACTTTTTACTTTTTTACTATGTACAGCACTTTGGTCAGCCTGTGTTGTTTTTAAATGTGCTTATAAATACATTGGTCGATTGATTGTTTCCATTTCTTTAGCAGAATCTACAAAAAGAAAATGCTACAGAAGAGACAATTTGCCTGACATGAAAAATTTTTATACCATCAAGGTGATTCCCAAAGTGCTATTATGAGCTACTGTAATTTATCTTAAAATAAATAGATTATGAATTCCTCTTGTAAAATCTTGACTAAATGAAACATGGTGCTCACGATGAATGAGATTTTCATACCAGATCGCTCAAGGATAGTACGGACTTTAAATGTAGGGACTAGTAAAGGGAGAGAGCTTGCTGACTTGATGATAAAAAAGAAAGATAGAGATATCATGTGTGCACAGGACCAGGTGAAAGGGAAGAAAGTTCAGATAGTGTAATGGAGTTCAAAGCTGGAAATTAAAAGGGTCATCTTGTATGTTGTTAGTGCATTTAGACGCCGGTTAGAATGAGAGAAATTCTGGAGTAAGTTGGATGAAATGGTGGGAAGTTTCCCCAGTGGGAAAAGATTGGTGATTGGAGAAGAGGTGACGAGGAAGTGTTGGGTAGATATGGTGTTACGGGGGGAAATGCAGAAGGACAGATGGTAGTGGATTTTCTGAAAAGGATGGAAATGGCTGTCATGAACATGTACTTTAAGAAGACGGAGGAATATAGGGTAACATATAAGACTGGAGGAAGGTCCACACCGGTGGACTACATCTTATGCAGAATGTGCAATCTGAAAAAAATAGGAGACTGTAAGGTTGTGGCAGGGGAGAATGTAGCCAGGTAGTATCAAATGGTAGTCTGCAGGATGGGCATCAAGAAGAGGAAGCGAGTGAAGGAAGGAAGAATGTTGCACAAAGTTCAGGGAGGACCTGAGACAGGCTTTAAGTGGTAGTGAAGAGTTACCAGATGACTGGGATTGGTGTATCCTCTGGACAGTGGAAAGAGGACAAGGAGATGTGGTGCTGAAATGAATGTTTAAGATGGAGCTGCCAGGCAGGAGGAAAAGAGGAAGATCTCAGAGGAGGTTCGTGATTAGTGAAGGAAGATATTCAGGGGGTTGGTGTGAAAGAAAAGAGAATGCTTGGGATAGGATGAGATGGAGGTGATCTGTTGTGGTGAGCCCTAAAAGGACCTTCTAGAAAGTACTGATATATGGATTTTTAAAAAGGAAATTTTTTTTTTTAAATTAAATTACAATAATTAAATTACATCAGTTACAAAAAATAGTTTAATTTGTAATTATTATTGGTTTGATCAATCAAATCCTAAAATGGAAGGTACAACACAAAAATGTGCACAAATAGTGAATCGCTGTGGCTATTTTTTGAAGTCATTATTTGTTCTTTTTTAAGACACAGTGAGTAAACCATAGAGTCATCGTTCATGAATTTTTGTTGACTGTACTGTACAGTGCAAATGCATCTTCCTCATTTTCTTGACATCTTGTTCTGTGAAGGGGAAGAAAGGATTTACATTGTCAGTTTCTAATCAGATGTTTCCTGTTTTTAATTGTACGGCAATGAAAACTATAACTCACCCTTGGGCCCTACTAGAATTGTCACATTTGACAGCAGTGTATTCAGCTTCACTGGCCTCTTCATCTTTGTGTCCGTATAGCTGACCTCGGCCGATGTTGGAGTACAGAGCCTCTGCCTGCTTCTGAGAGAAGCAGATGGTGCTGTAGTGAAGGTCATCCTGGTGACCTGACGGTTCTCCTTCTGCTACAGCTGATGGGGTGTCGTACACTGGATCCATGTTTACCTGATGAAACGAGAACGTGATGCTTACTGTAAAAATAGGTATCGGGAGTTTCTGGCGACTGTTATGAAATGAATTGTACTTGATTTTTTTTAAAATTTATTATGTCATTTTTTGAGAAAATCAAAAATACATGTTTAGACCACACAAGGCTTTAAAAATAATCAATGTAATAAACTATTTTAGGATTAACAAGTTAGAGGATTAGAATGGTTAGATACTTAAAATATTAGTATTATCTGTTTAGTGGTATTTTCAAAAGCGCAATCCAATATTGTTAAGATCATTTTGATTATTATCATTGTAAGGTCTTTACCTTACAATATAAAGTGCTTTGAGGTGACTGTTGTTGAGATTTGGCACTACATAAATAAAACTGAATTCAATTCAATTTGACCTTATCTTCCCGTTCCATTTATTGCCACAATGCAAAGCAAATTAGAAAACCCATTGCCTTGCTGTCCAATATGTGTTGCTCGTATTCTTCAGCAGGGAATGTAGAAATGCAGGAAAACATATTGTGCTGAGATTACAATGCTCCAAACTAGATTTTATTTGCAGTAAAGCTGTCACTCCAAAGTGACAGCTTTATTTTAAGGTATGTTTTTCTTTCACAGTGGAATACTTTCTCACCTGTTCTTCACTGGAAGGTTTCTCTCCATCTTTACTCTGTTGTGTGAACCACTTATATTTTCTATATAGGAGACAAGAATTCAATGTAACAACACATTTATGTATCAAAGAGATGACAGACTAATTGATTCATAAGAATCACAGAACTGCTCACCTAATGCACAGGAAGACCATGACCAGTGTGATAGCAAGGAAAACAGCAGTGATTGTACCAGTGACTGCTGATTTGCGTGTAGCTGGAAAGTCGCAAGGGATAACAGAAGCCAATCAGGAACGTCAGAAAATTCTTATACATGACTATACAATACTTAAAAGGTGTTCAACTGTATAGAGATCATTCTCATACGAAAGCCATTCAAGAACCTCTCGTTAAATGGAGTAAAACCATCGTTATAACTCACTTGATACAGTAATCAGATGTAAGGTGGACTTATGCTGTCCTCTTGAGTTCTGGGCATCACAGTAATAACTCCCACTGTGTTCAGTTCTAAAATCAGTAATAGTGAAGTTCTGTCCTGATGCTTTTGGTGAGTCTTCATCTTCCTTGTACCAGGTGTAATTAGCTGCTGGGTTAGCATCACTGCTACAGGTCAGAGTCACTGAACTGCCCTCCATTAGCTCACCCGAAGGACTCGCTTTCAGAGTGGGATGCCTCGGAGGATCTGGGAAAGAGCAAATAATAGTGTATGCAATATAGCAACAGCAAGGACTTCACAATGAGACATAGGCCTTTCAGTTAGTGCTGTTACCCCAATAACACACAAGGGGGACCTCATATATATATATATATATATATATATATATATATATATATATATATATCCAGTAAGGGTCCTAGGCTAGTGGCCGTGCTAACCAAGCCTACCGCAGACATGAGTGAGAGAGAGTAATATGAAGTCATGCCGGCTCGGACGTCGCCCGGATCAACAAGGTCCGCATCAGGTGTTGAGGAACCAGGGCAACCCAATGAGAAGTGGGCTACTGGAACAAGAAGGCATCTGTGGGCAAGAGACGAAAATAGGGCGCTGTTGGAATGCTACTGTGCAAGTAACCCTGGCGGAAGGGGTTACATGGATAATCAGAGCACTAGCCGCAGTGACTCCCAAACTAGGTGAGTGGCTCCAGCAGATCCCAGGAACAACATCAGAGATCTCTGTCCAGAAGAGCGCAGTCCTAAGAACAGCTAAGTGAAGTTATTGGAAGCACAGTGTTAGGGTGTCTTCTGAATGTTGAATAAAGGAGGTCCCCCTTGTGTGTCATTATGTCAGTTATCAGCACTAACTGAAAGGCCTGTGACTCATTAAGTCCTTGCTGTTGCTTGCTGTATGAAGTGAAAAATAGAATTTTACTTACACTTAACATCTATGAATAGAAATTTTGAGGTTATCTGTCCATACTGATTCCCAGACTTGCATGAGTAATTCCCGCTGTCCTCTGAGCTGATGGCAGTGAAACGATAGATGGTTCCCGAGCTTGCAAGCAGGGTTTGGTTCTCCTTGTACCAGGTGTGTTTAGCTGCTGGGTTAGCATCAGTGCTACAAGTCAGATTCACTGAATCTCCCTCCACTATCATACCAGAAGGTTTCATTGACACAATGGAGGTCTTTGGACCATCTGCAAGATAGATCACAAATTTTTAGGTGGATTGTGTGTTGCAGCATGTGGGGTAGGGTATTGTGATGAGTACCCCTTTAAAAAAGTTCAAATAAAATTGTAAATTGCATTATTTTATTTAACTGCTTCTTCACAAGCTATTACTGCTCAATGTGTCCTAATGTATCATCAGGTCTGAACTGCCAGCCATCCAGGACCTCTACAGACAGGAAGGCCCACCAGGTCCTCTCTGATCCCAGCCACACACTTTTCATGCTCCTGCCTGATGGCAGGTACAGGAGCATTCACACCAGCATCAGCAGATTCAGGGACAGTTTCTACCCACAAGCCATCAGGCTACTGAATTGCTGAAAGTATTTTTACAGTATTTTTAGTAATTTGTATTTATTTATTCTGCTCTTTTATATTAATATATATTTTCTTTATTCATATAGTTTGTTTTATTTTTTGCCCAAGTTACTTTATGTCCAATTTTGCTCATAATAATGTGCCATTGTTTCACCACTGTGCCACCTTCATATGACAAATAACACTTGAAACTTAATGCTAATAATGACAAACATGAAGAAAGCAATCATATGGACTTATTTTTATTTTGCATTTACATAAATAATTCTTTACTCACATTTTACATTAATGGAGATATATTCAGATATCCTCCTTCCCAGCTCATTTTCAGCTGTACAGTAATACTCTCCAGAATCAGAGGGTTGGATGGACTGGAAGAAAAGCTCTTTTTCTTTGCTGAGCAGTGTTTGAGCCTTTCTGTACCAGGAATACTTAGGTAATGGGTTAGCTTCACTGCTGCAGGTCAGAGACACTACACTGCCCTTCATAATGTCACCAGGAGGCCTCCTCCTCACTGAAGGAACCGTTGGAGCATCTGGACAACAAAACATACATGAATGTGTTATTAGCTGTTAACTGTGTGTCACTATCCAGAGTGATGATGGTTGAGTTGCACCAGCTACTTGAAATTCTATCCCTTGTGCCAGTTTTAAATAACTGTGAAAAGAATGCATATTATAATTTCTTCTACAGAGTATTTTGGTGTTATCACTCATCCTGGTTAACTACAAATAAAAATTAAAGAAACATAATATAGTATTTTCTAACCTCATATTATAAGTTCATCAGCAATACACAAAAGTGTATACATATCTAGAGGCAAAATAAACCTGTGCCATATGTGTACTTACAAAGATAAGCCAACAAACACAACACAGTCCACGACAGAATGTTTGAAATAGGAAAGCATTGCTTTCCCAAAAGAACATTGCCACAAGTCTCATCTTTGCTAAAGATCACAAGTATGAGCAGTAAGGATGCGTGAACAAATTTTTTGTGGATGGATCAGGTCAAAATAGAAATTGAGTGTTGCGTTTGGAGAAAGGAAAAAAACTGGTCATCTGTGAAGGAGTCTGGTAGTCACATAGTTTGAGCCTTTTTTGCTGCATCCACACTGGGACAACTCTCCATCATCAATGGAGCAATGAATTTTGGATCATGTTAGCAAATTCGAGAGTAAAATAGCAGTAATTGATATCTGTGAGCTAAATCTAAGAAGCAGCTGAGCAGTAAGTCAAAGATCCTTAACCCACAAGTTGTTTCACTGTTTGATTACGAACAGTCAAAGATAATGTTTTGGATTAGTCAAAGATCACTGGATAAGATGGATGGATATGATCACTTTAATCATTTGAGTTTTTTAAAAATATTTTGATTTCTCTTTAAATACTTTTCATATACAATACTTATCATATTTCCTACTTGTACTGTATTCACATGATCTACTCTGTCTGTAATATAACAACTAACGATCAAAGATGATAATTTGTTAAGTGGCACTGTGGAGTGAACTCACACACTGGCTGAGAGCGGTGACCCTCGTAAGCACAGGAGTAGCTGTCGGGACCATCAGCATATTTTGTGTATAAGGCAGAAGATTCTCCAAGAATTTCCTCCTCATTCTTATACCAGACAAAGGATGAATGACCAGGAGGAAAACAGCTGCTCTGACAGATCAGCTGTGGGCCAGTGGAGGACCAAACCACCTGTACCTGTATATCTGGATCTGCAAAGAAAAATGTCAGAATTTACATTACTTAGATCCACCGTTAACAGGTTGCTTTTCAGAATGCAGTAGAATATTGCTCTGTATAAGTCATTACAAGCAGCATTGGCTGTAATGTGTTCCAAAGTAACACTTTACTGTAATCACATTACATTTGTCAGTAACACATTAATGTAACGTAAATTCAGTAATTACATTTACATTACTTTGCATTACAAATGTTCTTCAGTTATCTGCTTGCACTACATTCAGCTGATTTTAGTTCATGTGCAAGAACAAAGAAAATGATAGAGGGGTTCTGAAACTTTTCAACTTTTTGAACTTTTCAGGAACAGAGTTATGGACGTTACTTTTATTTTTATGCACAATATTAGCATTGGTCAACTGAAAACTGCTACAGGAAAGAAACAACTTCATTATGCTGCTAACACAAGCATCTGCACATATAGCATGGTATCGCAAAGCTAGCCAAGAACCCAGAGTGATGCTAAAAATGAGTGTATGCCAACCCCAGCCCAGCAGCCAGACCCTTTAAAATCAGAATCAGAATTAAGTTTCTACACAAATGCGGAATTTGTCTTGGTGCAAAAAAAAAGTGGTACAGAAATAGAATATTAAGGTTTTTTTCACTTATTGCAAGCAAAAATGTCTTGTATCAAGTGAAAAAATCTGCCAATGGAACAAGTGAAAATTCTCTAGATCCAAGATGCACTGTCTTACAACAAGTTCTTATATCTCACCGAAATGTTACTCTGTAGCTGATTGGGTCTTATTTTAAGTGAGATGAGATATTTTGACTGGAAATGAGACAAATATTCTTGGTAAGATCTTGAGTTTTTGCAGTGCACTGATGAGCAGTCAGGCTTGCACCACTGTAGCCTAACCTTCATTTCTACTTGCATATGTTTCTACAGTAGAATAACTGTGGCAATGTGTCTTTAGGCTGTTTTTCATCTTTGTTTTTTGAGGTTTTTTTGGTGTTGTTTTGTTTTGGTGTTGGGTTTGTGTTCAGATGTAAATACTAAAAGAAAAGTGGTATGCGTGTCCTCATAAGGACAGAGATTTGTGTTGGTAAGTGAAACTGTAGCCTAAGACTCATAGTGTTAACTGGTAATAATGTGGCAGTGTGTTTCGATTCATTTTACAGAGTAACGCAAAATTAATGTACTGCATTACTTTTAAGAAAAGTAATGAGTGACGTGTAATACATTGCTTTTTTTTAAATAATGACCCCAACACTGATTGTAAGTTACTAAGAGGATATATGGTTGTCATTCACATGCAACATACACTATGTATGTGTTGAAATTAACACTGCACTATAAATAGTATAGGGTTATAATACAGATAAATAATTATTGGTCAATCAGTACCTGTGACTGTCAGAGTTGTTCCAGGTGAAATTCTTCCCCATTCAGACCCTTTCATTGTGAATTTGAAGCGATATTCTGCAGAGTCAGTCTTTCTCAAGTCACTGATTCTCACAGTGGAGCGTCCTTTCTCTGTTTCAGGGAACTGAATGCGATCTGCATACTGGGAGTCTTTACTAAGGTCCCACTGTAAGCGATTTCTCAACCAATGACTATCATCAAGTCTGAACCAAATTTTAGACAGAACAGGATTTATATGATTGTATGTGCAAGAAATGTTCACTGATGAGCCTTTGAAGGCACAGATTCTTCTTTCAGTGTAATTCACTCCGTTGCAGTACTGATTATAGCCACCTGAAAAACAGAATAATTTTATGATTGCCATGAAACTATAGGTTTACATACATTTATTGTCTGTGAACAGCCATGTCCATGTTAAAGATACATTAAATCTTGGTACAGTACATTAAGGGACAGATCTTACATATTGCATCAGCACAATCTGGATTTTAGCATTAAAAAGTACTGTCTGTATCTACAAAAAGAGCATAGTGATAAGATTGCATTTACAAGGTGGGAACACATTTCTGCGAGTTTCTTTGTCAAGGTACAAAATATAGAAAGAATATTTAAATCAATTATGGAAATTGATTTACTAATGTTTGTTACACACAATTTACTGCTGACACTCCAATAATTAACACCGAAAAAAGTATGTCTGGGGGGAAAAATGTGGAAATTGCATTTTTTCCCTCATACTTTGTTAAAGAACAGTGACTTTATTGTGATGTTGTCCCGTACTACTCCCACATACTTTAAAAAATATATATTTTCTGCTTAAAGATGATACTCAGTTTTGATCCTTATCAGATCTAACTAATCACAAATAACTAGGTGAAATTTAAAATGCATCCCAAACAAGATCTTGGGGTCTCTGGAGGGTATGAGTGGAAGACTGGAGTATACTCACACACAGAAGGAGAAGGAAAGGTCTCATATGCCTTTATAGCACAGGAAATGCTATCTTCAGAATAAAAGTAGTCTGAATAAAGTGGTTTTTCTACTGTCTTCTGGCCATTCTTGTACCAGATGTATGAAGAATGAGGAGGAAGGCAACTGCTGTGGCACTTCATATCTGAATGGTTGCACCTCTCAATATGGCATCGAGATGTTTTAATCGTCTGCACTTGGACACCTGGATTTGTAAAGTGCAGTATAACAGACAGTGAAATTCACTGCACTGGTTTCTAAATGTTAAGAATGTGATCCAACAGACATAATTTCCAATGAAAGTCTTACCTGTTACAGATAAACTGACTCCAGGTGAACCAGTGTAGTTCCCCCCTGGCTGGTTTGTTATGAACCTCAATCTGTACACAGCAGAGTCACTCTCTCTCAGGTCTGTGATACTCAGAGTGCAGTCATTCATACCACAGTGATACCAAACACGGCCTGAATACTTTGAATCTATTCTAAGATCCACAGGTTCAACATTGGGCAAATAAATGAACCAGAAAATATTCTCAACTGTGGTAGTGAAGCCGTTTATTCTTGGTGGGTACGTGTAGGTGCAGTGCATTTCCACTCTCGAGCCTTTAAAGGCACAGATCTCAGTAGAGGTATAAGTCACTTTCCATTCTCTCCAACCGTGTGCCACTGAAACATCAGAAACCACAGTCAAGATTGGCAAGATCTGAAATGTCAAAATTGTATTTTGTTTTAATCTGAAGTCACAAAACCTCCACAAGAAATATTTGAATAGATAATTTAGACTTCAAACTGAGACAATAAGGTTTGGTCTCTCAAAGATAAGTTGGGTGTTCCTAATGGAACAAATCCAACAGCACGTCTCAGTAATCCATCTATATGTTAATAATGACTAAGAAAAAATGTTTCACACTGAAGGTATGGCAACAAATGTGGGAAATTTGACTCTGTGTTTTGGGCATTCTTGACTGCTGGAGAATTACCACCTTTGATGTGGATGGGAAAAGGCTTAATATTAACAGTTAGAAGGGTGTGGCGTGCCTTTGCTTGGTTGGTTTCCTGTGTTCACTGAAGCGTGGAGCTACAGAAGAAAGGTGAAACTCTTCAGCATCAGACTGTGACGTCTGGATAATATGAATTCTGCTAAATGTTGCAGAAATAGCACATTGTAGTCAGAATATCATGGCACAAACTGAAATAACAAGGTCTTTATACAAATATACAGTTCAAAAATGAAATCTTCGGAAAAAAAGATTTAAAGAAAATAAAAAATTACTTTGTGTTTGTGGTGAACAGGTAAAATCTGTTCACCACTTTTTAAATTAAATATTTCAAATTTTTTAATCCTCATTACGTACAAGCAGTTTAACCATCTGTGCAGGAAGTTCCTGTTATCTACTGAAATAATTACAGTACAGCACACAGTGTTCCAGGATGATGTCCAGTAAGTAAAGGTACTTACAGCAACTAAAATAACTGTACTACAGACCTAAGCGTATTTAAAAGATGTTCAGTACCTGATATGGACAGAACGATGACAACAATTCCACTCACAGCTGTTGTTACACTCATAGTCGTTCTGTTCGTCTCACTGTTAGAAAATATCAGACAGTCAGAGCCGTACATGAGAAATAAACCACATAATGATCTAAAGCAAGAAACAGGACAGCAAACATGTGACCGTTGTGGCTTCCACACATTCATAAGACAGCTGAGTCTGCCCTAGCTTACTTCCTCTTTACCAGCCCTTAATATTTGAATATCTGTACATTCCCAACATGAAATGAAAACTTTTCAAAAACAAAAAAGAAAGTTCAGTTTTGAGGTTGATGATCATTGCAGTAACGCAATTTAAATTTTAAAAAAAAAGTGCACTATCCACTTGAAAGCTTCTGCTGTTTCCTGATCAGCAGATGTTTTGGAGATACTGCGTCATCTTACTCTTCATTGATTTGAATTTAATGTGGTGTACATAATACATGTGATTGGCTTAGCACAGGTATAGAGGTGGATGTGTTTGTATTTTTTCATTTATTCTTTAAAGTCATACAGTGTGAGTTATTTGTCCCGACAGTGACAATGCACCACCAGCACTGCTGCATAAATGCATTAAATTAAATTAAATTATTAAATTAAGTTAAATGCATTGCATTTCTACTTTATCTACTTTATCCTACTACCTCCTCCGGCCTGTCTCCCCAACGTGACGTTTATGTATGTATGTACTGTCGGAAGGGGTCCAATTTCACTGCAAGTGTTTGTATGTGACAAATAAAGGTTCCATTCCATCCCATCTATATTAATTTCTGCACAATAGACTGGGGTATTTGTATATTAGAGCTACTTTATAATATTTTCTATTTTATAATGTATTGTATAATTTTATTGGTACTTTAAGTAGACAGTTACTGTTCTCACTGTCTTGGAGTAAATGTGACTCTATCATTTCCTCTGGGATTAATAAAGTATTCTGATTCAGATTCAGTAACTGTCTGAAGACACATTTTGCCTTCAAACAGCCACTGTAGGGGTTTACCACTTAGCCCGATGATGCATTAGCAGAAATGCGCCCACGGGAGTGAGAAGTTCTTTGATCTAACAGGGCACTTTTTCTTTTTTTCAAAGGTGCGGTCGGTTCGCTTCAACAGCAGCGCAAAGTGGTGCAGCTTTTTCCCGTTTCTCACTCAGAATGGTGTGGCAGTTGAGATAAGTGAGAGGAGATAACTATTACACCATATAACCCTGAAATCTGTGTGTAACAGCCGGCCTGTGCCGTGTGTAGAAGAGCAACAAACATACTTTACTGTCCAATCAGAACCGGCCCCTCCCCTACCTTCCCTGTGCGCTCATGGCCGTCTAGAACAGAGTTTAGTGTGGAAGAAGTGTTTGATAAAGATGGATAAATCGAAGTGGAAAGCTGAGACAGAAAAATAAGCTACAAAAATAAATGCAGCAAAATGTGTCAAACTAACCGACGTAGGAGCAATAAATAATATAAAGGCCTCAGAGTCACGGGTGGTGACTGGTGTTAGCACTAACCGTGGAGAAACGCAGGAGGAGGGACAGCAGTGCCAACAGAGCGAGCAAGAGACGGAGGAAAGTGTACTCAACATGCAAAAGCAAAAACAGATGGAGGCACATAGTTAAGAAGGAATAGATCCAAGTACGCTTGATTAACCTCGTTTAAAAAAGAAAAAAAAAACTGTCTCAGTATCAGTAATCAAATGAATTGAAATGTATATATAGAATTATATTTATTTTATTTTTGTTTATTTATTTAAATTGAGTGATCATGGTGGCCGTCAAAAATGCCAGGGCCAATTTTATTTTATTTTTTTTATCTCAGTCCAGACGCGATCGTTACTGATCCGTGTTCGTAAATACGCGCATCGCTGCAGGCTGTGTGACGCTGCAGGAACGGATTAGAGTCGGTGTTATATATCTGAAGATTGTGGCATGAAGCTGTAAAACAGTTTTATAAAAAGAAAAGGAAATGAAAAGAAAACCGCTCTTCGTGCTCACTGGTGAGACATTTTAATTCCGTGCCGATCTCCGTGCATAAATGCAACTAAAAACCTAAAAAAAAAAAACGCTTCAGTTCTGCTCAGATTCAACAAAAATCTCTGCGTTATTACTGGGGAGCAGAAAGCGCTCAGCTTGAGCTCTGCGTGAGGACGGAGAAAACCCAGTTTTAGCACTGAGCTCTGAGACATCCACCCGTCACGGTTACTCTGCACTCACACTGCCATTTCCCCGTCTCCTTAAACACTCCATTTACCCTTACTTACTTCTTACTTACCCTTTACACATTTCTCTTTTTAAATTGCATTTTTAGAAAGAAATTTAAAAATTTTAAAAAAAATTAAAAATCTGTTGTTTTTTTTTTATTTTATTTTTTTAATTGAAAATGTTTTAACGTTGCCTTTTTTCTGTTAATCCCGTCACCATTTGAATTATTTATTGATGGATTAATCAGTCATTTAAAAATTAATATTCATAATTCTTCTTTTACTGTTCATTAAATTTACAAAATCTCACCGTGGTTCACTGGAGTTCAAAGCCTTCCAAATAACTTGTTAACCCTTTCCACTCTGATATATATGAGACAACCTTGTTTCTTTAGCTCTTTGTTGATTGTGGGGTGATGTGCTGCTTTTTGAAATCGTTTACCCTTCTTCACTTTGTCAGACTGTTTAAGTGATTTTTTTCATTCAGTAGGCGCTGCAGTAATCAGGCCTAGGTGTGGCAAAATAAATTTAACTAGCTTTCCAATAAAAATTTTTAAAAGCCAGTTAATTTATAGTTTAACAGTTTATTTTTCATGATATAAAAAATATTTTTCATATTGAGACAAATATGCAAAAAGAAAAAAAATGCATATGCAAATACATCAGGAAGGGGTCAATACTTCTTCACTGCACTGTATGTGACCTTACGTTTATATGCAAGAATCCTTGATCAGTGCTGTCAGATAAACTGCATGCAGTGGTGGTCACTAAACTAGCGGGGTATTAAAGCATATTTTCCAAAATTTGGATTCAGTCCAAAACTGTATATTAAAACAGCCGTTTCTTCCTCCCGCTCATTGCACAAAATCAGCTTTACAGTATTATGTGATGTGCAGCGCTTCAAATGCTTGAGGTGAACACACAGGCGAGTGGTTTATAAAAAGAAAACATAAATGGAGATTTATATTATGTACCATACCTGGCACAGAGAGAAGGAAGACTTCACTCATTAATGCAGTTAAATTTATAGCTGTTCCTCTCATTTCTTAAACCACTTCTTTCTTAAATTGCATCAAGTAGATCACATTTTAAAAAATTATGTATTTCATCAAAGATGTTTGAAGATGGTTTCTTCTGTGGTTGGAAAATTAAAGTCAGATCGATATCCGGCTGTCTTCCTTCCTCTGTACACGCCTAATGTGCATGAACAGATGAATGTCTCTAAATCTCGTCTAGAGAAATCAGTGACGACAGCTTAAAGAAAACACATTGATGGCTGCGCTATGAATAGATTTTATATACCTTCATCTTTAATGTAAGTTTATTGTGTGAACTTGCAGTAAAAGTGAAACTCAGGTTAAATGTCTCGTTTCTAGAGGGCTGACAGTACAGCTTTATCACACAACCTGAGGTACATAACAGGAAGCGGTTGGTGAAGTGCAGCTGAACGTTAGCCCTTCTGCTAGCAGAAAGCAGCTCACCTCTAACCCTCTATTTACGATTCTTGGGACAAAAGCAACCTGCAATTCTTTAAATGTGTAAATGCTCAGCACTGTTACTACCTAGCTCTAAAGCAGCAACATAAAGTGAAGAAAGACACCAGAATTTGTAGAAACACTGGTTTTATTATTTTGTTTTATCTTATTTCATCTCAGTGAAACATTTCTAATTTTACTCAAAAGAACAAGGATGTCAAAATTAATGTATTCTCTACGTGGCCTGAATGATGGACATACTTGCTGAAAATCATGCTCTCTCTGATTCACTGTGAAGGAAATAAGTATAAAGATAATAAGAAACTGATAAACACAGGTGTAATCGACACATGAGCACAGTTCAGGAGGACATTGGAAATAACAGCAGACGGTCAAAGCACCGGCTGTTGGTTGACAGAGCTGTACACCATGACTTTAAGATCAAGTAGACCTACCTGCTGCTGTTCTGCAAAGACTTCTATATCCCATATACACACAAATAAAAAACAGTTATACTCAAAATTATCTTAAGTACATTAAAATGGGTTTCAGCAGGACAAATAAAAGCCTTTGCACTTGTTTTTTACTGTATTACAAACTTCTTAAAGTAAAGTTCATCCTCTACTTTTTCCTGACTGTGTTGTACACTGCTGATGAATACTCTGCAGCCTGTTGATCTCTTGATCTGTAAAGGTAAAAACACACTCTCAGAATTATGAAGATAATATGATAAAGGCAGCTCACAATATCAGTACCATTAATTAAGACTTAATGTAATACCAAAAATAAACAAATAAACAACTATAACAAGGAAAATGCTGGAAATATTTCCCCAGCATTTTACAAACTAAGTGGCCTCACCTTTGGGTGCTGTTTAATCTGACCAGACTGTAGTCCACATCTTTTACTTCTTCATCCCTTTCTTTTCGTCTTTTGGCCTTAATGGGAAGAATGTTGT